>JBAMJV010006302.1:0-159959 GCA_037951105.1 Echinarachnius parma | reverse complement strand
TGTTTATACAAAATAGTATTAGTCTCCAAAAAATCAATTAAACGAACATTCACACATTTTTTTCAAATATCTTCCCAACAATTGGCAAGACTGAGATAGGTCTGTAATTTCCTGGATCAGACTTTGCCCCCTTTTTATAAATAGGTGTTACCTTTGCTACCTTAATACAATCGGGAAAAGTACCTTTTTCTAATGACAGATTAAAAATGTAAGTCAGTGGTATATAGCAGCATCCTTTATCAATCTTACTGGTAAATTATCATATCCATGGGATTTTTTACTCTCTAGGGCACACAAATAATCAAAAACTTCTCTCTCTGTCACAGGTTTCCAAAACAAGGATTTGTCATTTCTTCTCCCCAAATACTCCTTATAACTATAACGTACATCTGGAATCTTCCGTGCTAAGTTTGACCCAATTGTAACAAAGTAATTATTTAGCTCCTCAGCTACCGTATATCACCCTCAGAAGACACAACTCTGGCTGCTCCATCAATACGATCAGACGGGAGAACCAACTCATCTATATCTAATTTTTTAGAATTCCCTCTTCCACTAATCAACTCATTTATTGTTTTCCAAGTTTTGCCTGTATCATGTCTATTATCATCAAATAATATACAAATGATGCACAGGCATGAGTGGATCGGTAAGAATTGGATGCACAAGTTTAACTTTGGTATGGTTTAAACCCACGAGCGCAGCGAGTGGGTTTTAGACCATTTCCAAAGTTAAACGAGTGCATACAATTCTTACCGATCCACGAAATATGCCTGTGCAGCATTTGTTTTATAAAATGGGCGCGAAAAAATGTGAAAATCAGACTTTTTCCCAGTTATGGCTAAATTGGCTAAATTTACCGACCCATGGCTTCAAAAGTACCGACCCATGGCTAAAAAGTACCGACCCATGGCTTCAAAAGTACCGACCCATGGCTGCAAAAGTACAGACCCATGGCTGGGGAAAATTTTGATTTTCACATTTTAATTAAAATATATATTTTTCTTAATGATATACATTTTTTTATATAAATTTTAAAATAAAAAAAATAAAAATTTGAAATTATATTTAAAAATTTTTTTTTTTTTAATGATATAAAAAAAATTTATATCAATTTTAAAATATAATTTTTTTTTTTTAATGATATAAATTTAAATTTTTTATTTTTTAAATTGTTTTGATCCAAGAAATATGCCTGTGCAGCATTTGTTTTATAAAATGAGCGCAAAGAAATGTGAAAATCAAACTAAAGTGAGCCATGCATCAGTAAAAAACTTTTACATGCTAATTGACCAATCAGAATGCAGGGATTCTTCTACCCATTTTATAATTTACTATAATACATTCGTTTAGCATTCTTCAATACAGTTGTCAATGCATTTCTATATTTCTTATATTCGTGTGCATATTCTACATTAAAATTGGATGCTTTATATATATTATACAAACTATGTTTCTTTTTAATAGACTTAAGAATTGCTTTAGATATCCATGGCTTTTTCGGAGTATGTCTTTTCTTTGAACTATTGTGCACAATATTTGAGGCATGTTTATCACATATCTTTACAAACAGATCATAAAATACAGAGTAAGCCATATTAACATCGTTATATCTACATACACAATCCCAATTTGTGCTTGCTAAATCCTCATGAAACACTTCGACATTAAAATGTTTATATGAGCGAGCAACTTTTCTCAAAGTTACAACCTTATTCACAATAGGAGGATGATCAAATAAAACAAATATAGGAAAATGGTCAGATACATCAGTTTCTATAACACCTGAGTGAATAACAGAATTACTTATGATCAATAAGAGATGAAGTGTGATCTGTCACTCTTGTCGGCATTGTAATAATCTGCTGTGTTCCTGTACTTTCAATTGTACTTAAATAATCATCTATTCGTGTATTAACATTTCTTTGTTAATTCAAACATATAGGGAAACTGACCAGAAATATATTGTGATTAAAAGAAGGCAAAGAAAATGGGATTCCAACGGGATTCGAACCCGAGACCTCCAGATTGCTAGACTGGTGCTCTACCGACTGAGCTATAGAAAACCCTAGACGGTGCTCGTCCCAGAAACCCCTTAATTCTCTTTGCCAGAATGGTCAGAAGCTATTATAAACCAGACATAAACCCGAAGGATACAAATCAACTTGGGGATATATGCGAGGGATCACCGAAGCGATACAGCTTTTTGTAATAATTAATTCAAACATATAGAGAAACTGACCAGAAATATATTGTGATTAAAAGAAGGCAAAGAAAATGGGATTCCAACGGGATTCGAACCCGAGACCTCCAGATTGCTAGACTGGTGCTCTACCGACTGAGCTATAGAAAACCCTAGACGGTGCTCGTCCCAGAAACCCCTTAATTCTCTTTGCCAGAATGGTCAGAAGCTATTATAAACCAGACATAAACCCGAAGGATACAAATCAACTTGGGGATATATGCGACGGATCACCGAAGCGATACAGCTTTTTGTAATAATTAATTCAAACATATAGGGAAACTGACCAGAAATATATTGTGATTAAAAGAAGGCAAAGAAAATGGGATTCCAACGGGATTCGAACATTTCTTTGTGATAAATCTATATTAAAATCGCCTAGTAAAATTATATTCGACCTTCCAACATTTCATTCTTCTAAGACACCTAAATAAACTATTTTGAAATTGACCAATATCAGTATTTGGTTTACGATAAACAATACCAATAACAATTTTACTATCACGTTCAATTATCTCCAACCAGAGGCTTTCAGCATGTAAAACAGAGTAATCTAATCTTGCATATTTCAATGTGTTTCTAAAACCCCTTTTTAATTGAGGGAAATAGTCGCGGTAACGTCCGGACGTTGTCAGGAAGACATTCTACCGCGTTTGTATTAAAAAGGTCCAATCGAGGTAACGTCCTGACAACAGCGCGGTAGGATTCAACCTAGTCGGGCTAGGGTAATAGCGAGGTAACGTCAGGACGTTGTCAGGATGTTAAGCTGATAAACATTGTATTAAAAAGCGCGCAGAACGTTACCCGGGTAGATGACGTCATGGCCGTAAAAAATGTAAACATTGCAGCGATCGCGTTTTGGATCGGGAACATGTGGTACTCTTGTAAACAAGGTTGCCAATTTAAACTGCTGTAAGTTCACACACAAACATTATTCCACATACTCCTAATTTTAGACTTAAATTTGCCCAAATAATACAAGTTATAATACTATGAATATAAAAATTGGAACAAGTTTGCATGCTGTGAATTGCACGGAACAGTAGCATTATGGCTACCCACCGCAAATCCATGATTACTGTTGAAGTTTGAAGTCGGATTGAAGAATAATAGATTCGTACCGTACGTGTAAGGAATATAAACCGGTATAGTATTATTACATGCGCTATAATTATGCAGCGAAAAAAAAACTAGCGTGACTATAGTAGACTGACAATTGCGCTCCCGATTGCCTGTTGTATATATACCCGATATGAATTGACCGTCAAAATTTCCCGCGCTAACGTATACCAGCGCGCGCCGATTAGCACATGTCACGCCAGCTGGTCACATGATGAGAGAGGTGCGGTTGCTATAGTAACCTACCCGTGTGACTCGGAGAAACACGTTTGATTAAAAATGCTGCACAACCTCTCACTGCGTGTTTTACGACATGACCTCCTACTGTTTTTATGGAAATCTCACACGGGTAAAAGCGAGGTAGAAAACACGTTCTCCAATTAAAAAGGGGTTTTTGTTGACATGTTAAAAAACTGACGGAGGTTTAAAAAATGTGCAAGAACTGACGAGGGTGTATTTAATATGTGATCTGATATGTCCCCTGAGCAGTGTGAACATTTCGTGGTAAATGAATGTTACATTACCGCGTATAATGAGCGAAAGTGCAAAGCAATATTTGCTAACTCATTGCACTTAACTTCTACACAGATATCCAGGGAGATTTTTAAAATACGAACACTTCAGTCATAAATATATTCTTTGTAAGAGAAAAGAAAGAGAAATTCGGAAAACCGAAAAATGTTCCATGCTTCTATATTGGTAATACGAATACAACAAAGTATGTGATGATCGCTAGAGAGTTAAATGAGTTTTGTGGATTTTCACGATGTTTACTAGATCCCTTTAAAATTGCATTCAGTATGCAAGTGCGCGCCACTTTCTTGCCATAAATACTTCATCTCGAAATTTAGTCAGGAAAAACATCACCTTAGAAAAACAGGTCACGGAGTTTATATTGATCGATCGATGGCTTTCTTGAAACCCCCCGAGGGAATGGCATTCGTTCGAAAATAATATTTGATACATTTCCCTATCATATTTTTGTTTTGTTTACTTGTAAACATATTCTTTTTCTTTTTCCTGTACCCGACATTGTTTGTTTAGAACTCTCCTTTTTTTGCGAAAATGTTGAATACGTGAAATTATAATATTAATTTTAGTGCCAGTTTCTTGTCTTGGTGTCGTCTATAGCATTGGTTTGACACATAATTACATTTATGGTAACGTTATTATTATGTGCCTAACTATACTCATCTAAAAATGTTTATGTATTTTTGGTAACAGACTTATACAATTATATTAAAGGTGCACTTGTAAAGTGTCAGATATTGCCCAAAATTACATTTGAGACTTGAATCCTATACCAAAATCATTGTAAGTTATGTCCGAATGATGTGTGAAAGTTTCATTGAAAAAGAACACTGCTTTCCTGGTTAAAAAAAAGCGAAAATTTGCGTCGGCCTTTTCAACGAATTACTGTATAACGTGTATGAGGTTTATGACCGTTCATTAACGCTTTTGAGCTGAATGATTATCAATGATAGATATCGTCATACTGAAGGGGCATTTTTAAAAATCTAACCCTATTTTATTCGTCTCTTACCATAAGCCAAACAACACGGTAGAAGAGAAATGTGGAAGCTCCAAGTAATTTTCGTGGAGTTAGATACTTTTGGTTTCACTTTAACAAAAAAACGGGGTAGTGGTTGTATTCCGTATTTAGTTATGAACAGTAATATACGTTTGTTATCATTTTTGAAATTGATGATAGTCATAATTCGTGATAAACGTAACACTTTCCCCACGCCTTCGATGTTTTTATCTTGTAGTTTTTGACATGGTTTTTCCATCCCAACATCCGAGTACCTAGTATTCTGTTTTGGGGTTAGTTGATATGCATTTTTTATGTCCCCATCTAATCTTTCTAGAGAAGGGAGATACTTATGTTTCACTGATGAGCGTCACATCCGGGTATATGAATCTTTTGGATAATTCCTCGTGTAATTCCCCGAGTTGAAGTAAATGTGATATAATGAATAAGAAAGTAATTATGACGGTGAAGTTGCGTGCTTTGCGGGTATTAAATGGTATTTCTTTTTGATTGATGACTGCATGATGATATTACTTTTTTGATAGAAGATCAAGAAATACATAATAGTCATACTTCTCAGGTGGAAAATCTGATCAGATTAAAAAGTCAGCATTTACATATTTTCGATCAAAATTCTCATCAATTTTATCCCTTGGATAGAGAGTCGCGTCCTTTCATGACACGGATAATTAATATGATAACAATTCGAGAATTGTATTTTTCATCAACCGGAGAAACATGATTTATTCTGGCAGGAATAGTACGAAATTATCTCACAAGTGTAACTATAAACTTTGTTCAAACTTCGAAGTTTTTAATATTGTTTCAGTAGTTGTTTTTTTACGCACAACAAGCATGGTGACACGAGTACGGTGAAACCAAAATATGCATTTTATTTGAGATTTATATACTGAAGATTATGATTTTCAACCTGTGTTCCAACTATTATTTATGCGCATCTTCCTTTTAATTTCGTGGAGGAAAGATAAAAACGCAACGTGAGAGTTTGAGAGAGATGTTTATTATATCTGACATTAAAGGATATTGATGATTAATTTTGATGAAAACAATCTTTTAGATATATTTGTCCGTAGTGAAACAAGTATTAGACAAGTTAGAACTAATTATTTCATGTTATCTCACCGGGGAACCTCTACTCAGCCGATAGCTGAATTTTAGATGGCTTCTGATGGAACACAAATTACATCAACAAAAACAGAAACAATTCAAAGACAATAATTACAAATATTACCACATGAACAATCCAAAACGATTATGATGAACTTAATTAAAGTTCACACATCATAAAGGAGAAAGAAAAAAAAAATTAACATAACTATTGAAACATAGTCAAACATGTATCAGATCGTTTACTTGAAGGGTACCACCACCCAAAAATAATATTCTTATAAATGAAAGGTAACATCTTTAGTATTCCATTCCATCAACAAGTTCAGAAAAATATGTTACCAGAAAAATTATAAGTGGAAAACGCATCACCATTCTAAAGCATGCGTTCATGGGTCTGCGTGTACGGAGACTACCTTTGTGCAGAGCGAACGAATCGTCCGGATTCTATTGTCTCCAAATGTACGCGTGAATAGAATTGGCACACTCGCAAATGTTTGGCGCGTACGGAACCACGAAATAATAGTGGTTCCGTAACAAAACATAATTATGTGTTGTTTTTTTGCCTGGTGGTCCCCTTTAATATGTCCTTCGTAGAGTGTGCATTTTGTGCAGATAACACGGATAACCAACTCTTTTCGAGAAGAAAAAAAAATGCGCATCGTCCTTATAATGTAATAAGTAATTACCACCATCTTAATAGTCTCACTTTGTTCGTTATGAAAAGACGCTTATTGGAAACAAATATCCTAACGAGATTCAGTGACTTCGCCTTCTGTCACTGCATTTTTTCAGGCGTTTTTTTTTGTTTCATTCTATAGCTATCAGATCAGTCAGAATCGGTGACATTACGTACCGGCGAATCTTCAAATTTCGGTCGATTTTTCGATTTTGAGTTTTTGGCATATTTTTGATGTCTATTCCCAACTCTATCACATATCTGAATTTCAGTCTTCAAAATTCACGATATCATTGATTTTCAGAAATTGATATTCGAAAATAGAGACAAAATTGTGATAGAGTTGGGTATAGACATCAAAAATATGCCAAAAACTCAAAATTGAAAAATCGACCGAAATTTGAAGATTCGCCGGTACGTAATGTCGCCGACGAGATGTATTGTTTACTTTTGTTCCACACAAAAGACACCAAATGTTTTGCTGTCAATATTATTGTAGCTGCAAATAAGTGTATATTCAAAGATTATTTCAATTCCCCCAAACTATTAGCTTTTCACTGTACACTGTTCATCAAGTCTCTTTTAAACCTACTGAGGCACGTTTAAAAGATTTTGTTTCTTGGAGAGAAAAAAAACATGGGGGGAAAAGAAGATGAACGCGGCGTATCATCCAAGTCAACCTAGCAGCAGCAGCGCTAGTGCATCGCAGCGCAGTGCGATCACTTCACCGAATTACGTTTTAATTTCAGGCGTACCCCCGCTCCGGCCGGCGCGTGCTAATTGTGTTATATCTCAATTGGATGTTCGTTATTGCATTATTCGCCGATTAGTCGTTCATTTACGCTGATTAAAGTGGCCGTAAACGACGGATTATGTGACGTTTGATTGCATTGCATTGCTTTCGCGCGATGATTTCCCCAAAGGTTATAATATTTCTTCGTTTTCGCGGGGCGCGCCCATGCAAGCCTGAAGTTGAGCACCGCATCACGTGACAGGCCAACGTCTTGAAACGGAGACGCGAAAGTCGAATCGCTCGAAACCACAATTTGATAATCATGATAATAGGCCATTTCTTTTTCTTGGCTGTTGTTTGATCCGTGAAAACCCTTGCCAGTATATAGATCATGATTTCATCCGCTTATTTGGAGTTCCCGCAGAGAACATGTTATATTTTTGTTCATGCCTCGCGCCTCCCTTTTGAGACCGAACAAACATACACACTTCCACTTCCTCAGATGATTCGCAGTCACAGTATGGTTCTGAGGGAGAACAATGTCGATTACAACATGTACAAATATTGATAAATATTGTGCGGTATGAACACGAAAACCGCAAGTGTGGAGAGTGAAAAGCCGCCGTTTTCATAATCAAATTATCCAGCGCTAATCCGGCATTTCTCAATTGCATGTACTTGTTATATCATCAATGGGAATCAAACGCCTTTATGATGAATTAATTTGGTAGAAAAGAGTTTTGAGTTGGATATCACCTTTGGCTAAGAAAGCTATCGGAAGCGCGGGGATTGAATGCATTAGCTAATGCGATTCTCCCAGTGGGCTTCTTCCATCGTCTCAAGGAATATATTAATTCCGTTCTCATGTTCCTCTTTTTAATACTGATGCCCGACTTTCAGAGCTTGGGAATCCCCTCCGTGATCATGATGACAAAGACAAAGCGAAGGAAACAAATTGTTCTAACTGCGTTTTAATTTCCCCGATTATTTTCTATTCTTCATGATTTCTTTGTTTTCTGGTCATTGTTTTGCGAACTGATCATTTTGTTTAAATAACTATTTAGAAACTAATGTAATTCTCCCAGTGGGCTTCCAGCGTCTCAAGTGATATATTAATTCCATTATCATATTCCTTTTTTTTTATACCGATGCCCGACTTTCAGAGCTTGGAAATTTCTTTCATGAAAACAAAGACAAAGCGAAGAAAACAAATTGTTCTAACTGCGATTTAATTCCGCGATTATTTCTATTCTGCATGATTTCTTTGTTTTCTGGTCATTATTTTGCGAACTGATCATTTTGTTTAAATAACTATTTCAAAACTAATGTAATTCTCCCTGTGGGCTTCCAGCTTTTCCAGGAATATATTAATTCCGTTCTCATTTTCATCTTTTTTTATACCGATGCCCGACTTTCAGTGCTTGGGAATTCTTTTTATTAAAACAAAAACACAACGAAGACAAAATGATTGTTCACACTTTTTAAATTCTTCGATTACTTATGTTCTGATTTCTTTGTGTTCTCATCTTTGTTTTGCAAACTGAAAACATTTTAAACCAGTACATTCTCTTTTTAAAATCTTTAGAATCTGTGTGTATTTGGTCGGATAATGAGCAGACAACAAAAATCACAAATATCAGTTAAAAAACGAAAATCCCGCAAGCGGGTTTATATATTTTTTATTTTGACTGTTTCACAACAATTTAATTATGTATATTTATGAACAGAGGAACCGGATCAACTGAAAACAGTTTAGGACAATTTGATTCGTGATATTTCAATTTGAATTTGCTGTATATCGATGCATTGTTTTGTCCATCTCATTCGATCAGAAAACTAATTAATTCGTTGATTCGGCTCTAGATTATAAAGCGTATGCCAATTAGTAGAATTGATTGAATCAAAGGATGCATCTTCGGTTGTTTCGGATAGTCAGATAATAGTCCATTGCCTACGAAAACCTGCTAGTTCCTGTATTAACTCTATGTGGATTGCAAAAGCTAGCAGTGAACAGATTAAGTTCCATGCTAATTATCATCCCCAGCTGCCAAGTGATATTAGATATTGAGTTATCGCTTACAATAAAGTGAGATATCTCTGCGCTTCCCCCTTTATAACTCAGAGACACTGGCAGAATTAGCAATGCCCATTTATCTTATCTTTGCTACGTGGTTGTCAGGAATTATGATACGGTTATCTCGTTCGATGTGGCGCCTTTTTTGCGAGCGTTTGCGAATGGATGCGAATCCTGCATGGAAAAGCGAACCTCCACCATGCATGCGTGCATTGGCCATGGGCTTCGGGCACTTTTTATTTTTAAAAGGGGGCGACGAAAAGTTGAGTGGTTTAGGTCTTTTGGCCTGAATATAAAATAATCATCTATATTCTTTCCTGTTTGAAACAAAAATGATGAAATACATTTCCCGAATATGAGGCAACATTTGCCCCCACTTTGCTTGGACGCATGATAGCCGTGACTTCCACCGTTACTTGAAGCTAGGCGAGGAATAGCCTTTAGTCAAGGCTCTATAATTATGGCTTGGAGATTCTCTATGCGATCGCGAGCTAGCTAGCTGTGACAGAGCTATACGGCACGGGGGCAGCGAGCGGGCGCAAGCGCTCGATGTGTTCGCTTCGCTCACGATGCTCCGCTCACGTAATTGTGCATATAGCACGAGAGTCTTGACGAAAGACTAGGCGAGGAAGGACCATCGATATAGTATATCGATGGGAAGGACCCTATCCCATAAATTAATACAATATATATTTCGCTTGTAATCAGAAAACGTCGACGCTGTGCAAATTCACCGGTCATAAATGTCATGAATTACCCGTCATTTTATATAAAATCCCCGTTGATTCTTACCCTACAAAAAATGCATGTTAATTAAGCGCGAAATATTCGGTCTAGAAATCTGGAGGTCTCGGGTTCGAATCCCGGAGAAACTACATTTTCTTTGATATTTTTCATTAATATTTAATGTGCTACAATTTGTTCTACCGCTATTTTACTTTGATACCCTTTATATAGCCTACAAAGTTGTATTAATTTTATTTCGCCGGGATAGAAAACTACTAAATGAAGAGAAAAAATATTATGTTTAGGTTTTTTGTTTGCAGCATGCATGCACCATCATGAAACTTCTATTGTAAAGATATGCGAAAAAGGGGAATCAATTAACCCTGAATCTAATTACACAGCTATAACTTTGAGCGGTGGGGGATTTTACCGTTTACCGCTATCCCCATTAACCCCCTTCGCAACAAACCATAACAACGGGTATTTAAAATTGCGTTATTACATGCGCATAATTATGTCGTTATGGCACCGATGTGGTTAATTCACACACGTTGTACAGCGCCCGATCCTTGATGGTATAGATGGAATGAATTTAAAATCTTCCCTGAATGCGTTTCCGTCATATAGCATTTGATTAATCGTTTTCTTGAGTGCACCATTACGGTGCAACGCAAATCCTTCCTCCACTTCCGAACTTATCCGAGGATCCATTTTTAAAGGTAGTATGGTGTTTTGTTTTGTTCTCATTCAAAATTTAATTTTTAAAAGAAAGTTGCCCCTTTCTACTCCCTAACTTATTGTCCGCTCCATTTAAAGTTTGGGGATGCTGCACCACGGATCACCATTTTGAACTAGACTAGTTAGCAGTTTAATAATAGTGCGCACTGAGCTAGTGTTTGCAAGATGGCGCCACGCGTCTGATTTACGAACCCGAACTATACGTACCCTTTAAAGGTAGAAGCATGTTTTTGAAACCCCCAACAGAGTTTTATCAGCATCTTTTCTCACCATGCTCATCCTTCGTAGAATTTCAGTGTAGATTTGTGTCTTTAACAAGAATAATCCCGTCTCTGATTCTCTACTAGTCTTATTATCGGCTCCATTAAAATGGCGCAATTTACTGTAGCTATTTTTTTCAAAATTGATTTAAATAAAATTCCCTTTTTTTACTTTCTAAAATATCCTCGACTCTATTTGAATGTAGGCTATAAGAACATTTTTAAAGAGATGATTGTTTCTACTTCCGTAATATTGATTTAAATTTCAATAAGAACAGTTTTGTTTACGTACATAAATACGTGTTTCCTATTTAAATAAACATCAATTCAACTTACATCTGAATGAAATCGAATTGAAATAAGTTTCATTATTTCTTTCATACATGTAGGCGTCATGAAATTTCAAATTCAGTTGCAAACAAGTTTCCTCTCTTTTAATATTAAATCAAAATAATTGGCAAATGTATGTCACTCTAGCATGCTAACGGGACGCAGGGCCCTTTGCAAATCATTTCAATAATAATATTTAACCCATGACAAGAAAGTTTATAAATATTATAGCAGGCAATACATTTGGAGCCTTAAACCAGTAATAACAGCTTTATTCAAACTGCATAAAACGCCCGTTTATATGATTCAATATAATTATGATTCACAAATTATTATACATACATAACACACATTTGTTACGACCAAAAACGGTATAAACTGTAGACACATAATATGGCAGACTTTGCCAGACTATTAAACAAATAATTCGGGCCCCATGAGCATGGGCGTCAACAGGCGGAGGACGGGACGGGGACATGCCCCCCCCCCCCCCCCCCCGCATTTGAATGTGAAAGGGAATGCCCCCACACTTGTTCATATGCTCGACACTAGCACTTGCCCTTTGCCAGGGGCAATAAGGGGCAAGTGAAAATAAGCTTGCAGCTTATTGTGTCTCCCTATGCAACTCTCCTAATATACTGTCGCTATTATGTTGTATAGTTAATCTTTATTTACTTATTTATATATTGTTATTGTTTTAATGCAATTAAACATAATTGCGATATTTCTGTTTTATTATCATTTTTTCTCAAGCGTCACAGTGTTACCAGCTATTTTAATCCTGCCAATATGTATAAGGCTAGATTAATTTAAGGCCTATATCTTTCAAGAAATATAACATAGTTGCTGGTACCATAACTATTTCTGACAGTAAACAAAGTGCTTATCATTTGCGCCACTTGAAATATGAAAACGTGAAATATGACGGTAATTAGGGAAAATAATAGCATTTCATTTTTCTGGGGCAACTTTGGAGACTGCCTGCTTTGAACTAGCACTTTAAAATTCGTTTTGCATTGAACTCTGCAAATATTATTTCATGGCTCAGATGTAATGGGCTCTTTTGTGGCATTTTGGGGGTCAAATCTCATAGCCAATGGAAACAGGGTTAATTTCTACTGTTGGAATAATTGTGTATCTTTGTGATTCATTTACAAATGCTGCTTGCAGCAAACTAACGTACAAAGCAAAATTAACATTCTGACAGCATAATTTGATTGCCTTGCCCTTGGTTGCCTCTGGATTTTAGTGATATATTTGTCATAATGGTCATTTCAATGTGTACATGTACAGCATGACAGATCACTGCTGATTGAAGGAGGTGAATTAAACAAACTGGCAGCATGATTTGATTGCCTTGGTTGCATCGGAGTTTAGTGATGAGTTTGCAAAAAATGGTCACATATATCAATTTCCATATATGTACATGACTAGTTACAGAAGGACAGGTCTCACTGCTGCTAATTGTTTACAATCTGTTTAAAAGATACCAAGTAACACCCAATGTACGTGTACATGTTTTAGTCACTAGCACATGCCGTATTGCCCAGGGCAAGTACAAATGTATGTCGTGCAAGTCAAATTGCATAAATGGTCTAGTTTGATCGCACAATTTCAAGCCAAAAAATGAAAAAGCTTCCTACCGTGGGAGGGGGCCACACCCTCCCCCGCTAGGACGCTTCACACCCTCGCAATGCCCCCCCCCCCCCCCACACACACACACACACACTTTTGAGAGGCTGTTGACGCCCTTCCCCATGAGTATAAATGAAAATGGACACTTTCCATTCTATTTGCAATAGACCGCTTCTGTAATGTATGCAAATAATATGCGTATGACGTCAGACTCTCCGTCGTCAAGCTTAACAAAAGTAACTAGGTCCGGCAAGCTAGCAGTCTGGGGTCTAATTTGACCGTGAGTATGTCACTGCTGTTTCCTAATGCTACCATAATGATAATCTTGCGCTCAATAATTACAATCTCTTACAAGCCAGCGTTTAATGGTATGTACAGCATAATTAAATAAAAGCAACCATTAAAGTATATGAACGGAACAATGTCAATATAGAGTGTTTCAGAAAAAGCGGAACCCAAATTTACTCAGTGATATCTCACCGAATAGATATGATTATATTTAGTGAAATATATCATTAATAAGATAAAATATGAAACAAACATCCCAAATCCCGGTGAACCCTTCTAATCAACAATTTGGATTATGTTAGGAAGTTTAAAATGGAAGGGACTTGTCAAGCAAGGGTTTTAGCCAGAGAAGGTCAGCAGGATACCACATAATATCGATGCTACACGGCACCCATACACGTTTTATTCTTTACATTGCGCTTAAAGGGGTAGTATAGTTTTGGTAGGGCTGAACTTTAGTAACCAAACCTGAACAGTAACATTATAAACTAATATTTATGACTCCACCATGCTCGAAAGGTATACAAAATTACAAACAACTAAGTAAAAAGCCCGTTATCATTAAAACAAAAAGAGCACTTAAAACACAAGAGGGCGCTTTCTAAAGAGGCATTGGTTTCAACCATTTTTCATACAAAATTATGCATGTGATGTTTTATTGAAACAATGATTAAATAGAGAGATCATCATCAACTATTTAAAAAACGCTTTTGAAATTTTTTGAAAAAGTGCAATAATTTTTTTTTTTTTTTGAAAAAAACATCTAATTATTTAGGCCCCAAATAATTATTAGATCAGATATATTTATTGATATTTTAGCCGTTTCTGGGTCGATGTTGACCAAATAAAGTTTATTCTGCCATTAAAATTGCATGTTCTTTCGAATTCGACACTCAGTTTTTCATTACCTCACAAAAAAATTGTGATAAGCAGCGCCCTCTCTACCAAAACTAAACTACCCCTTTAAACATAATTACCTTTTGTTAACATTATACCATCGTGCGCAAACTACTTTTTACATTACTCTTTTAAAGGCATTCATATTCATTCATCCATGACGCTGTCATGATATATTTTATATCAAACGAAAGAGTATGAATTCATCTCTTGAACAAGCAATACAAATATAGCAGTACAAGCTCATATTTCTTATTAGTGGAGGACAATTTTGGGTTCCGTTTTTTCTGTATATGGGGCTAAATTATATTTTGTCCTAACCTACAAGGATCCCCAAGAATGGACGAAATAAGTCATATGAAATTAGTAATCTATACAACAACAAAAACATTTTCATTATTCTACAGAATATTCTTAAACAATGGGTATGTGAATAATTTTGAAGTTCAATTATTTTCCTTTTCAAATTGATGTTTTTGTTAGCTGCGCAAACTTTAATATGATGTCACCATCATACATAGTGTTCTTGGTATATTGACATAGATTGTCAAGATGGCATTAAATCCATTGATAAATCAGCCACATATGGAGCTATATAAGAATAAGTAACCCATTTGTAAAATTTGGGCCCCGTTGCAGAAAAAGTTCGATCGATTTTAAAGTTGCAATTATTTGCAATTCATAAAATATGCACCAATCAGATTTGCGCATGCTCTGACTTGCAATTAATTTTAACTTTGCAATGGATTGCAATTCTTTCTGCAACGGGGCCCTGGTCTGAGAAAAGCAATGTTATTATAAAATAGGCTGAAATTAAATCGATTTATTGGTGATAATGATGGCATTCATGACGATGTCTATTATTTCTATAGGTTCATATTCGTGAGGACATGTTTGATATCCCTGTAGCTGAGGTGTGCGATCTTAAAGACTGATTAAGGTTCCTGAACATTAAGATATCTTTAAACGCTTTTCGGAAATCTTTATTTGTAATCGCATATACAAATGGGTTTAGACAAGAGTTAAAGTAGCCTAACCACGAAAATAGCTCGGCGACCCAAGTACGAATAAAGTTGCAGTGTAGGGTTTGTAAAGAGCAGGTGACTTGATACACGAAGAACGGGGTCCAACAGACAATGAAGAGTCCCATGATAGACCCCAGGAGAACCAGGGCCTTGCTATCTGATGCATGCTGCTGGCGGCTTATCCGGAGCTCGGAGTTGCCATGGTTACCTAACGATGCATTGCCCATCTCGGTTTCATTCTTGTTCGTTGAAGGCATTCGGCCGGCGCGAAGTGCTTTTGCCCGCTGTCTCACAAGGAGAAAAATGCGCGCGTAAAAGAAGGACATTAATAAGCAGGGCAGGAAGAAATCTACGATGCTGGTTGTTATTGCGTACACCACGTTGAAGGGCTCATGACAGTAAACTGCCCCGGCTAGGTGCCAGCCGCTGGCATTATTGGTGTACACCGTATGTCCAGTCAAATTAGATGCAGTCCCGTCCAAACCCGTCGACATCATCCTCCTCGCCATGAGGTCACTTTTGGGCCTCGTGGCCACGTTGAGATTGACAGGCAACATTGACTTAAGCGCACACACAACCCAAACAACGCAAGAGGCCATGGTGGCTTTGGCCTTGCTCATCCGACATCGATATACCATCGGCTTCTTAATGGCGATGTAGCGATCGATGCTGATAAGACACAGGTGCAGGAGCGACGTCGAGCAGAACATGACGTCGAAGGCGATGTATGCGTTGCAGAAGACGCGGTCCATGAGGACACGGTGATCGACTAAGTGGGTGGAGAGTGAGAACGGCATGATGAGGATGGCGATCAGGAGATCGGCGATGGCCAGAGATCCAATGAAGATGTTGCTGGGTTTACGGAGATCCTTGTTCTTGCTCAGGGCCGCGATGACCAACAGGTTTCCAAATATCGTCATGATGATCACCGAAATGAGAGTGACATCGATTACCAAGGCAAGCGAGCTGTAACTATGACCGATTTCACTCGGGGGGTAAAGCGCAGAAACGTTTTCCATGGTCGCAGTTGATCCTAGATGATTGATAATATGAGTGAGTTTACTTTGACAAGGTTTACCCAACGCTTTCAGCGACACAATTCATCTTGAGTTGTTCGGAATATCACTCGTATCAATGATCAGTATGAATGTCAATTTTAATTTCACCCGGTAGTGACAAGCACGGCGTTGGGGACCTGCAGATTTAATATAGACTACTGCATTAATGGTGGATGAAGTTGTATGGCGTTCTACATGGTTTGTGCGCTTGAACTCACATGGGTACGCTATGCCGGCGAAGATAATAATTATTAGATAAATTCATTTATTGTCCAAAAGTGGCAAAAACTTTAGTCCATAGTAATAGTATTAATGCTAAAAAGTAAAACTATTCGATCCTTTTCAGTTTGTGAAGGCAAAATTATAGTTAAGAATATACATTTGAATTATTATATAGCTACCGTATATAATCAACCTATATTTCCTTTACGCGACAGCGCTATATGTAATACTTATATTCACGAAGGGTATAATGTGTTTCTCTGGGTACTGATACGGGCACGGGTGCGTTTTATTAGAAGTACCACCAACATTTACGATGCGGAAGGGTTGGGCTTTGATAGGCCTCTCACCCAATATACATGTACATTTTATATCTAGAGCACGGGCGTAGATCCCGGGGGGAAGGGGGATATAACCCCCCCCCCCCCCCCCCCCCACACACACACACACACTTTTTGGTGCGGGGATGGCCTGTACAAACATCCCCCCATTTTATTCCAAGTTTAATCTTTAGAAAATGCAGGGGAGATGCGGGTGAGTTGAGCAACTTTTTTTTTGGGGGGGAGGGGGGGGGGCAATATTTCCAAATAACTCTTAGTTTGCTAGGAATTTTGTGTATCATACCAAAATACAACTACTTGGCTTTTATTTACATCGGCTAGCTTTATTCATGAACAATGCGTAAAAATGCAGCAATCGATTAAAACTGAATTGTAAAATGACTCAGTCTCCTGCGGTATGAGGAGACTTGTGCCATGACATTGTGAGAGTTGTGCAACTGTCAAACCGCATTGGAAACATACTTACATTTTTAATATGAATATTATGAAAATACAAAGTTATCAATACACCAGAAAGAATCTCTCAAATCAAAACACCAACAAAATCTCATATTGCAACATAATTATGCACCATTTGGCCATGTCTTGGGATTTTAATACTTTACCGCTATTCATAATGTGTTATTTCCATATACATCATGGCTCAACTCTTATGTTGTATGGCTCAACCCTCCTTTGGGCGGCCATTTTTAGAATTAAATAAATTGATCTAAATGTGCAATGCAACTCTTCTTATCAACTTTCATCAAAATGAAAATACAATACATGACCAACATCATACATACAAGTTGACTGTCTAATTGCTTTCATGTAAGTATCATATATAATAATACTCTAACGCTACGAGGGGGGTCGCCCGTGCATTACCAATGGGCGATTCTAAAAACACATCTCCTCTTTTCCCGGCCCTTCTCGATCGCCGCGACCCGGACGGGTCGACGGGCCGGGTCTCGGAGTACCTCCCGTTTGCATTCCCGACTCCCTGCCTGGTCGAGATCGGCGTCCAGATGGCCCCGAAGTTCGTCTAATTTATTCATTATTCATGACGCGGGGATCGCCATCGATTTTAAAGAGTAGCCTGGATAAGTACTAGCCATCATTCCCGCGCGACCGAGCTTCGCTTTTCGATGAGCGCCACCCGTTCGCCGGATTAGTAGATATCGGGCTAATGAATATTCAAAAGGTAGGGTCTTGGACCCTTCTAGCGAAGGCTGTATTGACACAGCTAATTGGTTTGCGGTGACTTGCAACACTGAATTGCGCTCATTGAATCGCGTGGATAAGGACGACCTATGCCTTGGCGTACAAAGGAGCTACATTTACAGCGAGCGGTTCCAATCGACGCATTGTTATATATGTGGCTTACTATAATCATCAGGACCGCGAGATGTTTGCGGTGACTTGCAACACTGAATTGCGCTCATTGAATCGCGTGGATAAGGGCGACCTATGCCTTGGCGTGCAAAGGAGCTACATTTACAGCGAGCGGTTCCAATCGACGCATTGTTATATATGTGGCTTACGGTAATCTTCAGGACCGAGAGAGGTGCTCCGCAGAATGAGTTTATTTACATAGCGATTAGCAAGTCTCTGGCAGGCTTCGACACTGAATTGATAACGCGTGGATACTGATTACCCATTTAACCACGAAGCCGCTCGCTACACTCTTTACTTGATAAATGAGATAGCGTGGAAAATCCGAGGATATTTGTTTGGTCGATGGTGAAACAAGATTAGTCTCCGGCGGGTTTCGACGTTGAATTGATAACGCCTGGATATGAAGTACCCATTTCACATCGGAGCAGCTCGCTATAATCTAATTGACTTGATACGTGATATTGTTTGGTCTATATGGTAAGCGAGATCTTCCAAATAGTATAAAGGGGAAAAGATATTTTGTACACCGCGTGCATCTGTGATGTATCTAAATGATTATTCACGGGGTGACTTTGTATTCCTTTTGATTTTGTTGACAGGATAAAGAAATGTTTAGAGTTTTCTCTGGAGCATGCTACTAAGAAATCACGCAATTAATAATATCTTAACAATATTCACGAACTTAAAAAAACAGTAAGAAGATGTGGTTTTGAATAGCAAATTATTATTATCATTTTAATTTGGTTATATAACTGATTGTTGTACAATACAATATTGTTGTGACCATTTACATCTCATACCGCATGCATCAGTGGTGTATATAAAGATTATTCACGGGGTGACTTTGTATTCCTTTTTGATTTATAAACAAAGCAAAAAAAAGGTTGACAGGAAAAAGAAATGTTAGAATTTTCTCCGGGAGCATGCTACTAAGAAATGACGCAATATTCACAAACTTAAAAAAAAAAACAGGAAGAAGATGTGGTTTTGAGTAGCAAATTATACATGTTACATATTTTATTGAATTCAAACAATTCTGTTCTGCATGATAACCATCGTTCTGCGACAGATTTTCGAGGCCGGGGCAAAGACAATTGGTTAATGTTCGTACAACGAGGGTGGTGGTGGTGGGCAGGGGCGCCGGGGGATGTGGGGCCTTTGTGGGGGTGGGAGGATATTATCCTTGCCCAAAATACGGGTGTGTGTGTGTGGGAGTGGGGGGGGGGGGGGGGGGGGGGGGGGGGGGGCGGGGAGGAGAAAACTTTACGCAGTT
Source organism: Echinarachnius parma (assembly GCA_037951105.1). Taxonomy (NCBI): domain Eukaryota; kingdom Metazoa; phylum Echinodermata; class Echinoidea; order Clypeasteroida; family Echinarachniidae; genus Echinarachnius; species Echinarachnius parma. The sequence goes on along the minus strand of JBAMJV010006302.1, from coordinate 140,283 downwards.
TTATTGTACAATCGGGATGTTATGAGGAAGGAGGGATTTACTCTACAAAATTCATCGTTGACCAGGAACACTTGATGGGGGCGGGGGGGGGGGGGGGGGTGGGGTGGGGTACTGTTTTCCGAAGCTTTTTATTAGGCGGGGAATGGGGGTATCCCATCACCAACAGTAGATGGTGCTATCGCCAAAAGTAGGTGGAGGGGATCACCATTTCGTGGGTGTATTGTGTAAAGTGGGGAATGGGGGGGGGGGGGGGGGGGGGGGCGTAGGGAGGGGGATTGGGGGGGGGGGGGTGGTTCAGTGCCTAAAATAGCATCAAAATAATGTAATCTATAGTTTGATAGAATAATCAGCAACCAAATAGATATAAGTACGTGTATAAATATAACTGATTATAATATGTTTGGTATTATTTTGTTGTAAGGAACGGGTGCTACAATACAACAATGTTTTGATTATTCTTAATCTTCTGAATTATTTCCAATACCGTGTGCATTAGTGAATGTACCTTAATGATTTTCACGGGGTGATCGCACCCATTTTGATTTATGAAGCAGCAAAAAACGAAACAAAACACACAGGATAAGGAAATGATAACAATTTTCCCCGGAATGACGTAATTTATATCTGTATGATATTCAAGCACTTGAAAAAAGGTGGGGTCTCGAATTATCAAAGTATACATGTATCCAAACAGATCTGTTGTGTTAAAACTGTTTTGCGACACGATGTTCGGGGTAGAGACCAAGACAATTGGTTATTTGTGTACATTAGGAGGCGACATTGATGGGCGGGGTGGGGAGGAGCTGGGGGATGTAGCCGTTTTCCACAGGTGCGTGTGTGTGTGTGTGTGGGGGGGGGGGGGGGGGGGAGGGGGTCCATCGCCCAAATAATGGAGAGGTTTTCCCCTCCACCCCACCCCCCCAAAAAATAAATAAATAAATAAAATAAATGAATAAATAAATAAATAAAATAATAATAATAATAAATACAAAAATAAATAAAAATAGGGGGGAGATAACCGTTCGCAGGTTTTTATATGTCAACAGCTCAATATATAGAAGTTTGAAAGAAACAAAATGATCTCTTCAATGGGTGATTTCAAGTATGGTGTTTAAGGCCAGTGTTAGTGTTTATTACACACAAACAACTGTTTGATAAACACTAACACCAGCCCTAAACACCATACTTGAAATCACCCATTGACCAATACTTTATTTGGAGATCGTCGTGCAGTTTGTGATACAAGCGCAATATTTGGCGCAGAGACCAATAATGCGTCACGATCCGTTCATTTTTTGATACAAGCAACCGAAATAACAAAAATATAGCTTTAAAGGACAAGTAACACCTCGACAAAAAATAAAATGGCTGCCGCAGCAAAGAGCGCCCGTTTATAACGGCGCCAACAGCTAGTCTATTATATTAATACGTAAGCTTCAACCCCTCGAATCGTGTCCCACTCGAGATATTCTCACCCCGAGGATTTGGCGACTCCCCGACCGTCGGGATCGAAGGATATACGTTTTGCGGAGGGACAATAAAGGCAATCCCCGAGTCGCTCGCACCGTGGTCGTCGTCGAGATTCGAAGAAAAGGGAAAGTCAGCAATGGCAATTGCCCGTTTACGGACGGCCGTAAGCACTTGACTAACGATTTTATCGGCCGCAACTTTGTTACGACGAATATAAAACGGAGTTGATAAAGCAAGATATATATTGAGAAACCCCACTAAATTGTACACGAGTGCGAAACTAGCCAATGTATTGATCAATATTAAAATAAATATTACGCGGATGGATGGTTATGATCGCTATTGCCGTTTGGCAATCGTGTTGTGCAAGGGCATCTACGACAAAATTGCACAAACTTCACTAGCTGCGCTTATATACCACTTCAGGTAGTATGCCTCCATGCAGGTACTCACGGAGTCCATCTTCATTCTCCCCACCGAACCCGTAGTTTATTTGCATAGCTCACTGACCGGCTGACCATCGTCTCTGATCAACTAACTTTTCTCATTCGCGGCCCTACCGTACACGATACTTTAATTGCGCCAGCTTGTGGTAAGATGTATAAAGTCAGCCGCGTAGCTTTTAGTACCCCATGCAGTACCAGAGGAGACGCCGATAGGTTGGGGGGGGGGGGGGGAGTTGGGGGTGGGGGTAAGAATTGATTGGGGGAGGTATCTGCCATTATTTTTGCAATGCATGTATAGACGGCTTCTATCCCTTCAAGGAATATATCATTAAGTTTCCCAATGAAAAAATGCAAGCGGGATACTTAGTTTGGATAGTATGAATTGTTTAGGGGACACGACGGGTTATGTGTCATGTAGGTAATTTCGGCGAAGCTATACTATATTAGCACGAACGCGAACATAGTGTACTGTATCTAATTTAATACAAGCGGAACAAATTATCGGGGGGGGGGGGGTAGAATGGATGGGGGAGGTATCTGCTCATGTAGTATGCAAATGCATGTATAGACAGCTACTATTCCTTTCAAGGGAATATATCATCGGGTTTCACAAGAATATAAATAAAGGTATACGCGGGAGAACTTAGTTTTGATATGAAATGTGTATAGGGACACGACGGGTTATGTGTCATACAGGCAATTGGAGCCGCGGGGGGGGGGGGGGGCGAAGCTACTTTATTAGCAAGAACAGGAACATAGTGTATTGTATCTATTTTAATACAAGCGGAACAAATGATGGATCATATGAAATATGGGGGATAACTGAATAACTTTGCGTGGGTACTAAACCATCATGATTTTGTTATGCATTGGCCGGGGTATCGTTGGACGGGGCACCGACGGGTTGTGGGGCAGGATTGAGTCTCCCGAGTCTATTTTGTCTCACTATTTAAATGATGACTGTAGGATATAAATGTTTTAAAGTGTTGTTATGTCATCATCGTCTTTCTCCCTCAAAAACCCGCGGATTTCCGCGGGTACAGCTAGTCTACACTCAGTAATACTCTAACGCTACGAGGGGGGTCGCCCGTGCGTTTCCAATGGCCGTTTCTAAAACCACATCTCCTCTTTTCCCGGCGCTCCTCGATCGCCGCGACCCGGACGGGTCGACGGGCCAGGTCTCGGAGATGCTCCCGTAGGCATTCCCGACTCCTGGCGTGGTCGAGATCGGCGTCCAGACGGCCCCGAAGTTCGTCTAATTTATTCATTATTCATGACGTTCATGACGCCGCGAGTCGCCATCGATTTGATAGAGTCGCGTGGATAAGTACTAGCCATCATTCCCGCGCGACCGAGCTTCTCTTTTCGTTGAGCGCCACCCTTTCGCCGGATTTGTAGATATCGGGCTTATGAATAATCATGAGGTAGGGTCTCGGACGCTCTCGCCAAGGCTGTATTGACACAGTTAATTGGTCTTGTGGTCAATTTATACACTGAATCGAGCTCATAAAATCGCATGGATAAGACCAACCTATGTCTCGGCGTGTCGTTAACGGCGAGCGCATTCCTTTCGAGCGATTAGTAACTGTGGCTCATTTAGAACGGGGAAACTGTATTTACACAGCTAATTGGTTTGCGGTGACTTGCAACACTGAATTGCGCTCATTGAATCGCGTGGATAAGGAAGACCTATGCCTTGGCGTGCAAAGGAGCTACATTTACAGCGAGCGGTTCCAATCGACGCATTGTTATATATGTGGCTTTACGATAATCTTCAGGACCGCGAGAGGTGCTCCGCAGAATGAGTTTATTTACCTAGCGATTAGTGAGTCTCTGGCAGGCTTCGACACTGAATTGATAACGCGTGGATACTGATTACCCATTTAACCACGAAGCCGCTCGCTACACTCTTTACTTGATAAATGAGATAGCGTGGCAAATCCGAGGATATTTGTTTGGTCGATGGTGAAGCGAGTTTTACAAATGGAAGGGGAAACTAAAGACATTTTGTACACGGAGCTGTGACTATTAATTTTTAGTAGGTTTTGAGGATTTTCATGCGAATTCGGTTTACTGGTATCACCCGTTTATGAACAGCAAACTCAATTATATCTTGCAAGAGTAGTCAATAATAATTGAGGTAATTAGATACTCCTTGCTTTCAAAGAAATGGGAACAGGCGGCTGGCTGAAATGCTCCCTTCGGAGTGGAAATGAGCACATTATGTGCAGAAACGATGTCAATGTGTATCCATTAACCGAGGTAATAATAATCGTGTATGAGCTATGAGCCTTGCTATGAGCTACGGGAATAGCGCTATATAAATCACAGTTATTATTATTATTATCATTTTAATTTGGTTATATAACTGATTATACTATGTTTGGTATTATTTTGTTGTAGAGAACGGGTGAGATGATTCAATATTGTAATTTGTATTATTTATTCTTAATTATTCTAACTTATATCCAATACCGCGTGCATTAGTGATTATTCACGGGGTGACTGCATTAAAACAAAAATAAATGATGGTTGACAGGATAAAAAATGCTTTTCTCTCGAAGCTTAATTGCTCCTGAGAAATGACGCAATTGATATCTTTATACTATTCAAGCACTTGAAAAAAAAGAAAAGGATGGGGTCTTGAATTCACTTTGTATTCTAACGAATAATAATCAATGCATTTAGATACTCTCGGCTTCAGAGAAATGGGAACGGGTTTCATTAGCACTGTGTGAGCCTAACAGTACAGGCGACTTGCTGGAATACTCCCTTCGAAGGTGGAAAATGTGCATTCATTTTGATTTATAAACAAAACAAAATAAGGCTGACAGGATAAAGAGATGTTTAGAGTTTTCTCCGGGAGCCGGTGTTACTCAAGAAATGACGGAATTTATAATATTTGTACAATATTCACTAACTTAAAAAAGAGGAAAAAGATGGGGTTTTGAGTATCAAAGTATACATGTTTCATATTTAATTGAATTTAAACAAATCTGTTCTGATAACCGTCATTCTGCGATAAGATTTTTGAGACCGAGACCAAGACAATAATTGGTTAATTATGTACAACGGGGATGTTGGTGATAAGCAGGGGCGCCGGGGGATGTGGGGGTGGGGTGTTGGGGCGGGGGATGTTACTGTTTTCCACCGTGGGCGGGGGGGGGGGGGGTATCGCCCAAAATAGGGGAAGGGTATTCTTGCCCAAATTACGGGTGTGTGTGCGGGGGGGGGGGGGGGGGGAGAGATAACATAACGCACTTTTTATTTTGAAAGCAGGTAGTCATGAGGGGGAGGGCTACTTTACAAAATGCATCGTTGACCGAGAACACTTGATGGGGGGGGGGGGGGGGGGGGCGGGGTAACTGTTTTCCGAGGCTTTCTATTAGGCGGGGAACGGGGTATCACCAATAATAGAGGGTGCTTAATTATCGGCCAAAATTGGGTGGAGGGGTTCACCGTTTCGCGGGTGTATTGTGTAAGTGGGGAATGGGGGGGGGGGGGGGGGAGGGGGGGGGGGGGTGTTCCATCCCATATAATTGTATCAAAATGGTTTAAACTACAGTTTGAGAGAATAAACATCAACAAATTAGCTATAAGTACGTGTATAAATCTAGGGATAGGTTCAGTATTAGTATCATTGTTATAATTTGGTTATATAACTGATTATGATATGTTTGGTTTTATTTTGTTGTAAGGAACTGTTGATACAATACAACGCATGGTTTTGATTATTCTTAATCTTCTGAATTATTTCCAATACCGTGTGCATAAGTGATGATTTTCACGGGGTGATTGCGGACCCATTTTGATATATAATACAGCAAAAAAACTAAACAAAAGAGGTTTACAGGATAAAGAAATGATACAAATTTTCCCCGGGAGCTTGCTCCTCAAGAAATTACGCAATTTATATCTGTATGATATTCAAGCACTTGAAAAAAAGGTGAGGTCTCGAATTATCAAATTATACAAGTATCCAAACGGATATGTGTTATGATATAACTGTTTTGCGACACGATAATGGGGGAGAGTTTTAATTCTCCCTCCCCCGTCCCCTCCCCCCCCCCCCCCCAAAAAAAAAAAATAATAATAAATAAATAATAATAATAATAAATAAATAAATTTAAAAAGGGGGGAGATAACCGTTCGCAGGTTTTTATTATGTAACAGCTCAAAATATACCCTAATAGTAATACACAATGATCTCTTCATTGTACCAACACTTCATTTGGAGATCGTCGTGCAGTTTGTGATACAAGCGCAATATTTGACACAGAGACCAATAATGCGTCACGATCCGTTCATTTTGCGATACAAGCAACGAAATGACCATAAATATAGCTTTAAAGGACAAGTAACACCTCGAAAAGACAAAATGGCTGCCGCAGCAAAGAGCGCCCGTTTAACGGGCGCCAACAGCTAGTCTACACTCAGTAATACTCTAACGCTACGAGGGGGGTCGCGCGTGCATTACCAATGGGCCATTTCTAAAACCACATCTCCTTTTTTCCCGGCGCTCCTCGATCGCCGCGACCCGGACCGGTCGACGGGCCCGGTCTCGGAGCTCCTGACTGTCGCATTCCCGACTCCAGGCGCGGTCGGGATCGACGTCCAGATGGCCCCGAAGTTCCTCTAATTTATTCATTATTCATGACGCGCGAGTCCCCATCGATTTGATAGAGTCGCGTGGATAAGTACTAGCCATCATTCCCGCGCGACCGAGCTTCTCTTTTCGTTGAGCGCCACCCTTTCGCCGGATTTGTAGATATCGGGCTTATGAATAATCATGAGTTAGGGTCTCGGACGCTCTCGCCAAGGCTGTATTGACACAGTTAATTGGTCTTGTGGTCAATTTATACACTGAATCGAGCTCATAAAATCGCATGGATAAGACCAACCTATGTCTTGGCGTGTCGTTAACGGCGAGCGCATTCCTTTCGAGCGATTAGTAACTGTGGCTCATTTACAACGGGGAAACTGTATTTACACAGCTAATTGGTTTGCGGTGACTTGCAACACTGAATGGCGCTCATTGAATCGCGTGGATAAGGACGACCTATGCCTTGGCGTGCAAAGGAGCTACATTTACAGCGAGCGGTTCCAATCGACGCATTGTTATATATGTGGCTTACGATAATCTTCAGGACCGCGAGAGGTGCTCCGCAGAATGAGTTTATTTACATAGCGATTAGTGAGTCTCTGGCATGCTGGCTTCGACACTGAATCGATAACGCGTGGATACTGATTACCCATTTAACCACGAAGCCGCTCGCTACACTCTTTACTTGATGAATGAGATAGCGTGGCAAATCCGAGGATGTTTGTTTGGTCGATGGTGAAGCGAGTTTTACAAATGGAAGGGGAAACTAAAGACATTTTGTACACGGAGCTGTGACTATTAATTTTTAGTAGGTTTTGAAGATTTTCATGCGAATTCGGTTTACTGGTATCACCCGTTTATGAACAGCAAACTCAATTATATCTTGCAAGAGTAGTCAATAATAATTGAGGTAATTAGATACTCCTTTCTTTCAAAGAAATGGGAACAGGCGGCTGGCTGAAATACTCCCTTCGGAGTGGAAATGAGCACATTATGTGCAGAAACGATGTCAATGTGTATCCATTAACCGAGGTAATAATAATCGTGTATGAGCTATGAGCCTTGCTATGAGCTACGGGAATAGCGCTATATAAATCACAGTTATTATTATTATTATCATTTTAATTTGGTTGTATAACTGATTATACTATGTTTGGTATTATTTTGTAGTAGAGAACGGGCGAGATGATTCAATATTGTAATTTGTATTATTTATTCTTAATTATTCTAACTTATATCCAATACCGCGTGCATTAGTGATTATTCACGGGGTGACTGCATTAAAACAAAAATAAATGATGGTTGACAGGATAAAAAATGCTTTTCTCTCGAAGCTTAATTGCTCCTGAGAAATGACACAATTGATATCTTTATACTATTCAAGCACTTGAAAAAAAGAAAAGGATGGGGTCTTGAATTCACTTTGTATTCTAACGAATAATAATCAATGCATTTAGATACTCTCGGCTTCAGAGAAATGGGAACGGGTTTCATTAGCACTGTGTGAGCCTAACAGTACAGGCGACTTGCTGGAATACTCCCTTCGAAGGTGGAAAATGTGCATTCCTTTTGATTTATAAACAAAACAAAATACGGCTGACAGGATAAAGAAATGTTTAGAGTTTTCTCCGGGAGCCGGTGTTACTCAAGAAATGACGGAATTTATAATATTTGTACAATATTCACTAACTTAAAAAAGAGGAAAAAGATTGGGTTTTGAGTATCAAATTATACATGTTTCATATTTAATTGAATTTAAACAAATCTGTTCTGATAACCGTCATTCTGCGAAAAGATTTTTGAGACCGAGACCAAGACAATAATTGGTTAATTATGTACAACGGGGATGTTGGTGATAAGCAGGGGCGCCGGGGGATGTGGGGGGGGGGGGGGGGTATCGCCCAAAATAGGGGAAGGGTATTCTTGCCCAAATTACGGGTGTGTGTGCGGGGGAGGGGGGGGGGGGAGATAACATAACGCACTTTTTATTTTGAAAGCAGGTAGTCATGAGGGGGAGGGCTACTTTACAAAATGCATCGTTGACCGAGAACACTTGATGGGGGGGGGGGGGGGAGCAGGGAGGCGGGGGGGGGGGGGCGGGGTAACCGTTTTCCGAGGCTTTCTATTAGGCGGGGAACGGGGTATCACCAATAATAGAGGGTGCTTAATTATCGGCCAAAATTGGGTGGAGGGGTACACCGTTTCGCGGGTGTATTGTGTAAGTGGGGAATAGGGAGGGGGGGGGGGGGGTGTTCCATCCCATATAATTGTATCAAAATGGTTTAAACTACAGTTTGATAGTAGAATAAACAGCAACAAATTAGCTATAAGTACGTGTATAAATCTAGGGATAGGTTCAGTATTAGTATCATTGTTATAATTTGGTTATATAACTGATTATAATATGTTTGGTTTTATTTTGTTGTAAGGAACTGTTGATACAATACAACGCATGGCTTTGATTATTCTTAATCTTCTGAATTATTTCCAATACCGTGTGCATAAGTGATGATTTTCACGGGGTGATTGCGGACCCATTTTGATATATAATGCAGCAAAAAAATAAACAAAAGAGGTTTACAGGATAAAGAAATGATACAAATTTTCCCCGGGAGCTTGCTCCTCAAGAAATTACGCAATTTATATCTGTATGACATTCAAGCACTTGAAAAAAAGGTGAGGTCTGGAATTATCAAATTATACAAGTATCCAAACGGATATGTGTTATGATAAAACTGTTTTGCGAAACGATAATGGGGGAGAGGCTTAATTCCCCCTCCCCCGTCCCCTCCCCCCCCCCCCCCCCAAAAAAAATAAAAATAAAATAAATCAATAATAATAATAATAAATAAATAAATTTAAAAAAGGGGGGAGATAACCGTTCGCAGGTTTTTATTATGTAACAGCTCAAAATATACCAGTTTTTAAAAATACACAATGATCTCTTCATTGTACCAATACTTCATTTGGAGATCGTCGTGCAGTTTGTGATACAAGCTCAATATTTGACGCAGAGACCGATAATGCGTCACGATCCGTTCATTTTGCGATACAAGCAACGAAATAACCTTAAATATAGCTTTAAAGGACAAGTAACACCTCGAAAAAGCAAAATGGCTGCCGCAGCAAAGAGCGCCCGTTTAACGGGCGCCAACAGCTAGTCTATTATATTAATACGGTAAGCTTCAACCCCCAAAATGGTTCCCACTCGAGATATCCTCACCCCGAGGATTCGGCGACTTCCCGACCGTCGCGATCGAAGGATATACGTTTTGCGGAGGACAATAAGGCATTCCCGAGTCGCTCCCGCCCCGTGGTCGTCCTCCAGATCGAAGAAAAGGGAAAGTCAGCAATGTCAATTGCCTGTTTAAGACGCCGAGCATTGACTAACGATTTATCGCCGTAAAAGTATTTTGTAAGAATATAAATTGGAGTAGATAAAACAAATAATATATCGAGAAACTATTTTAGATATAACACGTTGCGAAACTACCCAGGTTTTGATCAATATCAATATTTATATTACGCGGATGGTATGGTAATGATCGCTATTGCCGATTGGCATCGTGTTTGTAAGTGCATGGACGACAAAATGCGACAACTTCAATTTAGCTGCGGTTATACAACGCGCGATGGCTGTACAGCCGTGTATACACGTCGCGCAGTCATCTAATTACCCCACCGAACCGTAGTTTATTTGCATAGCTCACTGACCTGCTGACCATCGTCTCTATTCGCCCTACCGTACACGATACTATAATTGCGCCAGCTTGTGGTAAGATGTATTAAGTTAGCCACGAAGCTAGCATGCAGTACCAGAAGAGACGCCGACGGGGTGGGGGTGGGGGTGGGGGTAGAATGGACGGGGAGGTATCTGCTCATTATGCATTGCATGTATAAACGGCTATCATCGGGTTTCACAAGAGTATGAACAAAATGTATACGCGGGAGAACTTAGTTTGGATATGAATTGTGTAGGGGACACGACGGGTTATGTGTCATGCAGGCAATTGAAGACACGGGGGGGGGGGGGGGGGGGCAGCGGCGAAGCTAGCAAGAACACGAACATAGTGTACTGTATATCTAATTTGATACAAGCGGAACAAATTATCGGGGGTGGGGGTAGAATGGATGGGGGAAGTATCTGCTCATGTAGTATGCAAATGCATGTATATTCCTTTCAAGGGAATATACATGTATCATGATCATCGGGTTTCACAAAAATATGAACAACGTCAACGGTATCTGCGGGAGAACTTAGTTTATGATATTAAATGTGTAGGTGACACGACGGGTTATTTGTCATACAGGCAATTGGAGCCGCGGGGTGGGGGGGGGGGGACGGGGAGGGGGGGGGTGGGGGAGGGGGGAGCGGCGTAGCTACTTTATTAGCAAGAACACATACATAGTGTATTGTATCTATTTTAATACAAGCGGAACAAATTATGGATCATATGAAATATGGGGGATAACTGAATAACTTTGCGTGGATACTAAATCATCATGTTTTTTTATACATTGGCCGAATGTATCGTTGGACGGGCCCCGACGGGTTGTGGGGGCGGGATTGAGTCGCCCGAGTCTATTTTGTCTATCTATTTAAATGATGACTGTGGGATATTTAGTAAAGTTTTAAAGTGGTGTATGTCATCATCGTCTTTCTCTTACAAAAACCCGCGGATTTCCGCGGGTACAGCTAGTTACAAACTAATAGTTATAACTCCACCATGCTCGAAAGGCATAAACAATTACAAATGACTAAGTAAAAAGCCGGTTATCATTTTTTTTAAAGAACTGTTAAAACTCAAGAGGGCGCTCTCTAAAAACTCATTGGTTTGAACCATTTAAAACAAAATATTGTGCATGTGGTGTTTTGTTGAAATAGTGATTAGATATAGAGAGATAATCAACAACTATTTAAAAATCTCTCTTGTCAATTTTTGAAAAGAGGATCAGCATTAAAAAAAAAATTAACGGCTGGTTCAAAATTTTTGAATAATTGTGGGGCCCCACAATTATTACAAATGGTTATGTTTTTGGATATTTCAGCCTTTTCTGAACCGATTTTGATCAAATAAAGTTTACTCTGTCATTACAATTGTATGTTCTTTCAAATTTGACACTCACTGCAGATTTTCATTTTCTCACAAACAAATTATTTTGTGTAGTGCCCTCCATACCACCGTCTACTATCCCTATAGGGACTTAGTAACATTGTATAAATCCTCAAAACTTACTTGGAACTCTATATAATATATAATAGTGGTTCTCTCATACCTTATCACAGTAAAAAGCACGGGACAGGTAACAGGTTTCGGTTTTTCAAATTTCAATTTCGTTCAAAAGATATTTACGATTGAAGTGTCCAGATATGAAATTGTATACGGGATAATTAAATGCCGCGTACAAAGTAAGTAATTTTTGGGAATTTTTGCTCATATCTCAGCCTCCAAAACATCCAATTAACATGATATTTTCACACGTACTTAATCACTCTAATTATACATATTTTATTAATCACACAACACTTGTTGCACTTGACAACAAAGTTACTAGATCCCTTTAAAGTTATTATCAATAAAATACAAATGCAGGCCTTAGCTATATAGGTTAGACAGAAAATTCCATCTCGTTCTAGAGAGGTCCTTTAATATTATATGAGGTCATACTATCCCCTCCATGGTGAGTGAAACAACAAACGAGAAGGACTGATTTATCGGTCTATAGCCTCATAATACGATAGTCACAGGGGGGGGGGGGGGGGGGGGGGGGGCAAGGACAATAATCTTCTGGCCGAAAGTCACCCCTGCATGATTCCAAAGAATATTGATCAATTATAGTTTGGCCGATATAGATGTTTTGGGTAATTTTCCCAAAACTGTTATTTAGCTTTTATAAAATAGCCTAGGGTGACTTTGGAGTTTGGGCATGACCATTTTAACGCAAGTATGAGGGAGATTATTAAATTCTTACAAAATACAGTCAAACCTGTGTATGACCAACCAAGGGAACTGACAAGACTTAGTGGTCATTGCAGACAGGTGTCCTCTATATACAGGGGTCCCAAGGCAATATCTGCAATTGTAAATGTATTTATTTGTGATATATATATCTATATATTCACCAAAATAGATCACAAATAAATACATAACAGATCACAAATAAATACATAACAATTGTTATGTATTTATTTGTGATCTATTTTGGTGAATATATATATATAATATATATATTCACCAAAATAAATCACAAATCAATACATATATATTCACCAAAATAGATCACAAATAAATACATAACAATTGCAGATATTTATATCGTGTATTTACAAATTATTGATTAAAATCGATTGTATCTCTTTCTGCAACGGGGCCCTGGACCTTCCAGTAAACATCCCCCACCCCGTAAACATAAGGGGTAATGATTCAATATGTTACCCCGTATCCAAGGAAATGAGTCATCTTCAATAGGACACGCCCCACATAAACAATACTGCACTGCACTGAGTGGGATTTGTGCGGGTGGCATTAAAATTAATCGATGGGTGCGAGATACAGACAGAACTGCTGAGTGCACCTGGCCAGCGCAGCGGCGCCTGTGTAGCTGTGCGATCGGGAGGCGAGTGGTTCGGAGGGTCATTCAAATGCAATACAATGCAATGGCGCTTGTCACAGGGAAATAGATGACGATTTAAATTCAAATATTCTGAATTAATTTTGAGGAGTCGAAGTGAATTTGCAACTTGTCTTCTCAAAGGAAATGGAGCTGGGAAAACACATACATTTTAAATTATCGTAGCACCAATGCTGAAAAATGGGAACAACATCGAGATAATATTGTTGATATTTTTTTGGATCACGGCTCCTTTTATACTCCTGAGTGAGGTAACAGGTGCATTTCCAACTGCGTGTAGTACAGGTGTGAGTCGAGTGTGTGTTTTGATATGAGACTGAGAGCATGTTATGATGTATTTTCTCCCTCTAGATTTAATTTTATCTAAATACAAATCCAAATCTGATGAAATGGGCATGGATTTAATGACTGAATACAAAATTGATGAATTATAATTTGTGATCATGAAGTGACGTGATCATGATGTCTTGATGATGAGATTAGATTTGAGATTTTGAGATGGAAATATATATACTACTACTAGTACTAGTACTAGTGCACCACTACTGACATTACTGAGCTGAAGTCAAGAATAATATTATGTGTTTTTTTTATGATGTCATGATGAGCTTGGAATCGGGTATTACCTGGCCGGGCTGGTTTTGATGTTGTTGGTAATCTGTGTTTCTTTAAAGTTTAATGGGACTATATATAGTTTTGGTTGTATTTTCACTAAATACATAATTTTTTACTGAACAGTCGATCAGTTCATCTCAATACAAAAAACAATTTATTCTGATCTTAAGCTTAAAGGGATGCCTGTAAAGTGTTTAACTCCACGAACATTACTTGGAGCTCCCTTGTACTCTCTTCTACCGTGTTGTTTAGAGAAGAATAAAATAGGGTTAGATTTTTTCAAATGCCCCTTTAGTATGACAACATCTATCATTCAGCTCAAGAGCGTTAATTAACGGTCATAAACCTCATAAACTTCCGTTGTAAAAGCTGACGCATATTTTCGCTTTCTTAACCAGGAAAGCAGTGTTCTTTTTCAATGAGACTTTCACACATCATTCGGACATATCTTACAATGATTTTGGTACAGGATTGAAGTCTCAAATGTCATTTTTAGCAATATCTGACACTTTACAGGTGCACCTTTAATTTAAAAAAAACCGATTTGTTCTGATCTTAATCAAAAACAATTTAATCTGATCTTATTTTGTTTAAATAACTGAAATCTTATTTCAGAGAGTAAACAAAGTAAATAATGATGTGTGGATTGTTGGTGTCACTAATGGGACTCATTTCACTCATACATCAGCACATCCGTCAGTTCATCTCATTTCAAACACAATCTTATCTGCATTGTCTATTAACTATAGTATCTTATCAAATATAATGCAATCAAATCTTATAGACAGGGGTGTGAGACTGAGACCTCCGATTTAAATCGGAATTCCGACTTTTTGCCTCAAACAGCAATCTTCTTTTTTTTTTTTTTTTTTTTTTCCCCCCGATCCGATTTCCAATCCGATTTCCGATCCGATTCCATCATGAATCAAGAATTTGCCGATCTGATTTTTTGATCCGATCATCAAGGTCGGTTACAGCACTAAGCTAAGTCACCATCAGGCTGTACCATGGAATGTATGGGCAATTGAATTTGAAGATTTGATTTCACAAAAACTTTTTCAGCTCTTCATAACTGAAAAGAACTTGATTTCACTACAAACTGTGATAGTTGTCTGGTGTTATTATAGGTTCCAGGCAGCAGATTATATTGAAAAGCACACTGGTTGTCCTAGATGTCAAGTTTCAAGCCTCATGTATCAAGGTATGAAACAATTCTGTAAAAAAAAAATTTAAAAATCCAAAAACCAACCATTTTAAATTGAAAGAAATGGTTTCCAAAATAAGCCTAGATTGCACCAGAGAGCATCTAGAACCCCAGAGCTTCCAGGGCCCTAGGCGGGCCCTGAACCTCGGCCTAAGGGACTTCGCGTTTCGCGCTCGTAGTGTGCGCTTCGCACACACTTTTCATTTCAGATTTTTTTCAGATTTGTTTTCAATCTTGCTCTCACTCCCCTGTATAGACCAAGTAAGATGCTTTGCTGTACTGATAACCTGAGCACTGGTGTTGATGCTGTCTGGAGCATTTGTGTCTCTAATGAGACAGTGGGAATAGTTTTTGTCATCTACTTGGTTTCAGTCAGCTATATTATGTATTTTATGATAGCTAATTTAATAAAATCGAATCAAATCTTTTTTCAGAGAGTTAACCAAGACGGGGCATAAGATGCTTCAATGCTAGCTGTACTGACAACCTGCTGGTGTTGATGGTGTGTGGAGTGTTTGTGTCTCTAATGGGACTTGTTTTTGTCATCATCTTCTTGGTGTCAATCAGCTAAATGATCTAATTGTATCAAATCAAATCCAATCTTCTTTCAGAGAGTAAACCAAGATGGGGCGCAAGACGCTGTGCTGTACTGATAACCTGCTGGTGTTGATGGTGTGTGGAGTGTTCGTGTCTCTAATGGGACTAGTTCTGCTCATCATCTACCTGGTTGCCAGGGGCATCACTTCATCGCTCCATCTCGTGGAGCCTCCCATCCCTACGTATGTAGCGGCCCTCTTGGTAAGTTGTAAAGATGATGACAGAATCCACTCCTAAAAAACAGTATCCTCAACTTTGATAGTACTACTCCTTCTTGCCATTGCCTTGGGGCCACAATGCCCATATAAATCAATCGGAGAAGGCCACCTATAAGTATATAAATAAATCAAAATAACATTTTTAACTTGCTTTATTCTGCTAAAAAGTTGCTCAGTAGATCATATACCCCATTTTTGCTAGCTAATTATTGATGACCCATTCATATATTTGTTTTTTTCATTCGCATTTGAAACAAATTTGCTCACAGAACTATTTTGTATTGAATTCTTACCATTTGAATCTAACTATGTTATGTACGTTACAGGTCATTAGATGATTAGGGCAATTACAAAAATATATAGTTATATACAAAAAATAACCTCCTTGTCATAAACATGTATATATATACTTGAATAATATGTATTTGATCTGATATTCTCTTACAACCTCATATTGTACTTTTTATTTGTTTTAGACTATCACATTGGGTGTGATTTCGATCATTCTTACAAAGAGAAGACATTTAATTCTGGTAAGTTATATTACAATATATTTGACATTTTATGTGTAATATCTTGAATATTATCTGTTGAATAGTTATTTTGATGAGCTTAGTATGAAATAAAATAAATTTTCCCAAATTCTGGAACCTACACAACTCATCAATTCTTTGCTGGTTAAATTTTATTGGGAAAATCTATATCCTAGTTTTCACCAAAGAAAAATAAAACACACAAAGGTTAGAAATAAAGTTACCTCCAAAATGAAAAGTCTGTTTGATAAAGGAATATATATATATATAAAGTTCTGTATAGTATTTTAGGGTATAACAATAAGAATGATTCTGTGTGTTTGTGTAATTAATGCAATTAACCAAAAAGCAGTACTAACACACATCATATATAATTTATAATCCCACCCCACACAGATCTGCAGTTCCATACTGCTGAGTGTTCTAGACCTGATTGTGTGCATCGTTCATGCTGTCACCGCGGGACTGGTGTCCATTCCCTTCTTGGGCAGTTTCTCGGTGTGTGTGCTTCGCGCGACCAGTGCAGAGTGCCAGTGCTACATTCTAGGAGAAGGCAACACCAACAGCTCTGTCATTGTACCTGGAGGTAATTGATGATGATGATGATGATGATGATGATGATGATGATGATGATGATGATGATGATGATGATGATGATGATGATGATGATGATGATGATGATGATGATGATGATGATGATGATGATGATGATGATGATGATGATGACATTGATGGTGGTGGGGATAATGATAATGATAAGGAGGAAGAGAAGGATCATTATCATGGTGGATAGTTTAAATTGAGGGCCAAATATGAAACATCAACCACTTAGATGCTTGTCTGGGTGTGTTAGTGTTTGTGTAAGTATATGCCTGCCTGTTTTAGTGTGTGGCTAGGGTTTGGTCCTTCAACAAGTAGACTTTGTGTTTGGAGTTTTTATCCTTTATTCTTGGGGCTTTTATGATATTAAATTAAATTGTTTTCTTAATTATTTCACCCATTTCTTGCAGACATCACAAAGCACTTCACATTTGAGGATGTGAAGAGCTGTGGATCTATCGAGACCGCCCTCAAAGACTTCCTCTACACGCTATGCATTCTGTACAGCTTTACATCCCTTGGCTGCATAGTCACAGGCACAATGTGCACGATGCTCCTCTGTGGCTCCAGGAAGGCAGATAAAGCACAGGTGAGCAACCAAGAGTCGGTCTTTTCGCAACACCGCACAAAGGGCTCTTGCTTATCGTACAATTATTCATGCTTACCTCTGTTATGAACTTGAAGTTAACGATTGCACTCTGCTCTTTATCGTGAGATTAATGATATCTTTAGGATATACATTTTCTGAAAGAGGAGTAAATTATCTTTCATTTTAGGTAAATAAAACAATAGATTTTATATTAGAAATATACGTAATTTAGGCCTGAATTGTGGAAAAGAATAACAAAAATAACCTGGTTGTTAATATCCTCCAAACACCACCGTAATGCTAGCGATTTTATTGTGGTTTTGGGATCTTTGATTATTAATCTTCCAATATTAATCTTCAATATATGTCCATTACTTCGTAATTCATTGTTTGTACGGGTCAGGAGCACGATAGGAATATGATATGATCAGTGACACAACTGTAATCTAGGCTAAAAAGACAACAATTACCAGTAACCTGTTAAACCATGTCACGCCTATAGAATTTGACTAGCCCATTGTCCTCAATATCAATGCACATCTCTTAGCCCAAGAGCAAGAGCATCTAGACAAAGGGCTCATTAACATTCCAGTCATACATGCCAGAGTATAATCGGTCACTTGTAATGTCATATCCTGGAAATTTCGGGACACAATGTTACTCGTGACCGGCTATACTATGACTGGAATTGTTAACAGATTCTTTGTCTGGACGAATTAGCGAAGGGATTTATTTTGATAATGGATACAATGTGCTTGTCAAATTGAACAAGTGTGAAATGATTTAACCGGTAACTGCACAGGTAATTCTTGTCCTTTTTAATAGCATGACATGAAGGTGTGCCCATGATTTCTAGACTCTATTTTTAAAATGTTACTCGTGAAATGGTATTTTCTCATATCACACATTGTAATATACATGTGTCGTAAAAAAAAATCACAATAATTTTCAGTCAGATAGATGAAAAGGGGGCACAAACTTCTGGTAAGGTTATATAATTTTTGCCTCACTTTACACCCCTAAAAAACATCTTTTCACATTGCGACTCATATTTTCTTCTATTTTCTATAAATTTAGCAAACCCTTCAACGAATGCCACAAAATCCACACATTTTGTCTTTTGCACGGGTCAGGAACATGGCAAACAGTACAGTCAAAAGCATGAATAAGAAATATCTAGAAATTTAAACCAACATTATAGCTTCCAAAGAAATGTAGATTAAAGTGTAAATTGGACATAATTGGTATCAAACGATAAAGTTCTTTGGGATTAAATTCAGTGATAGTGATGATGATGTTGATGATGATGACGACGACGACGATGATGATAATGATGATGTTGATAATGGTAATGATGCTGATGAAGATTATGATGACAACGACGACAACGACATCGGTGATGATTATAGCTCCATATAGTGCCTTATATAAAACAATGCCATGAATATGATGGTAATGATAATGATGATGAAATTAACAGTGATGATTATGATCACGATAATGGCCATGTGGTGAGGATAATTATGGTAATAATCAGGATGATCAAAATTATGCTGATGATGATGATGATGATGATGATGATGATGATGATGATGATGATGATTATGATGACTTTTATCAGTTGGCAATCATCCATGCTAGAGTCTTTCATTCTACCATTCACTCCAACAGGGCCACCAACAATCTCGAACAAGTTCTACAAGGAGGGTCCAGGAGACTGCTCGCATTGAAGGTAATGATATTAGTTAGTCCTAGTATTAGTTTTTATTAATTACCAAACCATGTAAAGATGTCCACGAAGAAGCTACACACATACTGTGCTTATCACTGTCGTAGATCTAAAAGCAATTTTGTTTGTTCAAAGGGGGTTGGTCTATTCATTCACTCCCACTCGAGATCTATGCAAATTTCAGCAAATCTATAAAGCAAGTGGTGCTGATCATTATGAGAATGTAATTTCTAACTGGTGTAAGAGCACCAATTACACCCAATAAGTATGTAATCTATAAGAATACAAAATATAATTGTACAGCACTAGAGCTAAGGAAAAATGTATTTATCATATATTTCATGTAAGTTAACCTCTGTAAGTATATTTCATGTAAGTTGACCTCTGCTAGTGACTATCAAAGTCTTCTAAACCCATTCAATTAGGCATTGGGTCATGTATATGGTCCTGATACATATGTTTGTTTATAGCAATGCTTGTAAAACAATATTCTGATTTTAATTGATTCATGATGCTTTAAAGATTAAAGTGATACCTGTAAAGTGTCAGATATTGCACTAAATTACATTTGAGACTTCAATCCTACATCAATATCATTGTAAAATACAATCGAAAGATTTGTGAAAGTTTGAAAGAAAACGAACACTGTTTACCTAGTGGAAAAAACGAATATTGAGTTCATATTTTATCACCGAATACTGATGGCCTGTCGTAGATTTGTCGCAGTAATATTCATCCGTTTGATCTTGACGATATCCGCACCCATGTATACAGACCGCACGGAATTCAAATTCATGGAATTTGTGCATGCTCGATCGGCTCAACATGTCTGGTCGGGAAGATTCCCACGCGCGCAGGCCGGACGTGTTCAGCTGAGGCAATTGTACTTTTTATCAAAAGCGTTGATCAACGCTTTTCAAATAATGATTTTCAATGATAATTATCTTCATACTAAAGGGACATTTGAAAAAATCCAACCCTATTTTATTCTTCTCTTACCATAAGCTGAACAACACGGTAGAAGAGAAACGAGGAAGCTCCAAGTAATTTTTGTGGATTTGGACACTTTACAGGTATGACTTTAATGATCAGTTGTTCTTCATTATTTCTTATTTCCAGATGAAAATCATGACAGAAACACTCCTAATCAGAGAAGAGCAGATGCTGTCACAAGTCCCATTGTGTCGTCAGTCCGGGGCAGAGAAGCCACAACCCAGGTCACACCGCAGGGTAGGAGACCACCTGGGAGCACAGCTGGAACTCCAGAGGGAAGACCCATCAGAAGATCGGCCAGTGCGACCACTCCACATTCATCTTTGTCAACATCAGCAGCTGTAACTGCACCAGGTAGTGCAAGACCTGCAGCCCAGCGTTTTAATTCTGTAGCAGGAACCAACGAAAGTGCAAGGCAACGACCACGGCTGCCACTCCTTGTGAGAAGTGGCTACCTGCAGAGCCATGTTAATGGACCCAGGGTTCCAGTTTATTCTGTTCAAGGATCACATGAGGCCTACATAGCCCTGACAGACCTTCCCAAGCTCCAGTTGCCTGCCTTGGATCAGGTGCCTGCATACGTCCGTGAGCCAGACTTTCCAAGTTACGAGCCCCCACCTTACAGTCCTGTGCCAGACACCGTCTCTGAATCGCCAGAGCTGGCTGTGGAGCATTCGTCTAGTCAGCAACCTGCTGCTAGGCAGCGCCTGTCGTTTCCTGATGAGGAAACTTCTATTCAAGTACACCAAGCGGAACACCAGACTGCTGTTCTCCTTGATCCTCCAGAGATTCTCCCTCTTCCAGCAGCGGGGCAAGAACTTTCAACAGACCATGCAGCTGTTCCTTTTGAGACAGCAGGTTCCTCGGGTGATGTTCACCAAGACGACCAGTCTGACAGTGGCCAACCTGAAACCTTTGTCACTGGAGATGTCATTGTTCATGAAAGGGATGTTGAAAGTGATGATGACAGCATTGAGTTGAATGATCTTGACTCAGAATCTGTGAACTTGGAAGTAGCAAGGGCTGGTAGGAATGATTCAGCCTTTGATTTTCCGCCACCTGACATCCTGATGGAAGCCATTGAATCTGCCAGGTCTAGCATGAATGTAACAGCTGCTAGCGTCGTAGAGGACGATGCGCATTCAAGTGATCAGATGGAGTCCCAGAGTCGGCTCCGGAGTGAACCGCTGTTGTCCAGTCCACAGAACAATGTCAGTTTTCCAGTCAATAATAACCCCTCTCCGTATATCAACCTAGTACACCCAAGAGATGTCAGTTCTCTCTATAACGATCTTGAAAGGTCCAGAGAGGATTTTAATCAGTCTTCAGGCTCTGCGGTCTCCAGAGAGCAAGGCGAGGAAAGCCGTAGTGTCAGAGCAGATGAGAGATTGAGAGGGAATGTGAAACGGTCGGAAAGTGCCAGAGGCACTAGGCACGACCTTCTCAGGGACAGTTCTAATGAAAGATCATCTGAGAGAATAAGAGGGCACCTTATTATTCCGGAAAATGATCACAGGGATGTCATCGCTGGTAATCGCTCCAGAAGTACAAGTCCAAAACGAAAGAGTCTTCAAAGATCCAAAAGTATGTCCTCTCCAATTGAAGGGGACAGAGAACATCTAGTACAGAATAGAATTCCCATGCCCAAAGATGGAAGGCATGTGGCAGGGTATGAAAGAGACAATAGAGCTACGCACAGCAAGAGGACATCACAAAGTCCACATGGCTCACAGGAAAGGAAACGTGAGGCGGATAGGAGTCAGAAGAAGAAAGACAGAGCCAGGGACAAGGGCTCATCTAATCGAGCAGCACGAAGAGATATTATATCACAAGAACAGGGTACTTCTAGTAGAGTAGCATTGAGAGATGGTTCAGCACAGGATCAGGATATTTCCAGAGTAGATAGTAGGACAAACCAAAGTACTTCAAATAAAGCAGCAATGAGAGATAGTAGAGCACGGGACCACAGTACGTCAAGATCTGTATCTAAAGATAGTAAAGTGCAGGATAGGGGTACGCCCAATAGAGCAGCACTGAGGGATAGTCTAGCGCAAGATATGGGTACTTCAAGTAGAACATCATTTAGTGACAGTACAGCTCGTGACCGGGCTACTTCTAGTAGGGGAGCTATGAGAGATAGCAGAGCGCGGGAACACAGTAATTCCAGATCTGCACAGAGGGATAGTACATCAACTGATGCTGACAATCTCTCGGACATCATCAGTCTTGTGGAGAGGGTGCACAACACTCCCACTGCTGAACGATCTTCTAAGAGAAAGAAGCGAAAGAAATCTGGCAGGAAGGAAGATATGCTGACCAGCAAGGTGTGAACTAGTATGTAACCGTGTTTGGTTTGGGTTTCAAATGATGATGCATGTTCGATTTGAGCCTTTATGTATTTACAAGAGAATGTCGTTTTTAAGGACAGGCTCAAATGTAGCAAGGCTCATGTCTTAGTGTTTCAATTCAAACCTGTGTATAAAAGTAAACCAAGATGTATATAAATGCGATGGATGACCGTCTTTATCGACACTCGGTAAAGTCATTCTTGAGATTATAATTTATATTTGTGCATGTATTTTGCCCGCTCCATACCGAAACAAGATCCTAAGTCTTTATAGACATGTGGTCTTTACATGCAGATGGTTAATACTAAAGGTTGGACTTTACATTGTCATATGGCTGAATAATGTGCTAGTAATTGTAACCATTCCAAAATTTAGCAAACTTGAAACCTTGAAACTTTAATATTGAAAACCTTGATTTTGTCCAATTCAAAGACAAATTTTGTAGTCTGTACAGCTTATAAGAATCTGAAGAAGTCAACAAGAGTAAAGTATATTACTCATTTGATTAAGTCATTGATAATTTCTTTAAAAATGATATTGAATACATTGGTTGACTAATTAAGGTGCTAATTATCTGTAATATTTGTGAAGTAGCATCATGCTTTAATTTGTGAGAAAAGCTATAGCAAAACCCAGCACTTGTCGGTAATTCATGTTTTGAAGAAATTGGCATTTTAAGTTCACACAATGTGTGTAAAAGACCTATGATTGTAAAATTGAAACAATCATATCTTCCCCAATTATTGACAAATTAGTTAGAACTAAGTATCAAATGAAAGCTTGTGATGAGGACCTTCTAAAGGTATGAAAATCTACATTTTGATTTTTACCGACAAGTGCCGGGTTTTGCTATAGCCGGTCACATATTTAGGCAGACCAGGGCCCTGTTGCAGAAAGAGATGTGTAGTTGATTGTAAAGTTGCAATTAATTGCAATTAATTTGTGCAATTCAACCAATCAAATTTGCACATTTAGTGTCATGATCTGACTTACAATTGTATTGAAACTTTACAATGGAATGCATCCCTTTCTTGGTCATGATGTACTTGGACCAGAGGCCAAAGGTAAGAAGGAATCATGGAAAGTTGTTTTTTACGGTGGCCTCTGCCTCAGAAATGGTGGACTCGACTACAACACTGGTTTTATATCACCTTGAAATGAAAATTGTATTCATGTTTTGTGTTCAGTTATAATTGTATTAATATAGTGTGAGACATATTTATGCCATTTACTCAGTACCTCAGTGTGTATTCTGTAAAATGCCTATATATATATTTGAATTTTGAATATTTGATTGAACATTTATTTGTAGTGGTTCAAATGCTACAAATCTTCAAGGGAAGGTCATTACAGTATTGCAAAGTTACTGCACGTACCCAAGCATGTACCCAGGGTGAAATTCCCATTGACCATATTACCAATTGAAATCAATTGGTACCAATTGAAAATTACCCATTGAAAATTACCAATTGAAATCAATTGGTAATCGAAGTATAAGGAAAATGAAACAATGGGTACCAATTGAATTCAATGGGTACCCATTGCAACCAATGCCAATGGGTACCAATTGAATTCAGTTTCAATGGGTACCAATTAGAATTTCAATGGATAAAATGGGTTTCAATGGGTACCCATTGAATTCAATGGGTACCAATTAGAATTTCAACTGGAATTTCATCCTGGGTACTTCTACTTTATTTTTTTATTCATTATTCTTGATATGAAATATAAGTTATAATTATCAAAATAACCTGAAGCCATAATACAGATGTGGTATAGCTAACACGAAATGAAGTAGGTTGTACATATATATTGTAAAACCATGATGCATTTTTTTTATATAGAGCAAACAATCCTTCAAAATGTTTTAAGGTTTTAAGGATTGTGAATATTGATACTTATTTATCCTACATCCTTTGCAGTGATTACTTCTATGCCTTGAATTCAGTATGCATCTGCAGAGCTCTGTCTCTCAACATAAATTCTGCCATGCCTTCAATAATAGTTGTTAGGGATAATTCTATTGATCATGTCTTTCGAAAAATTTCTTCAAAAACTTATTTTTATCATAATTCCTTGGGGGGGGGGGGGGGGGGGGGGGGTGGGGTGCTTCACAAAGATACTACGTTGAACTTAAATCAAGTTGGTCTTTAAAAAATGAAAGGCCATTTGTAGCCTTGGAATAAAACAGATTCATATAAAGCAATAGTGCAAAGTATTGAGCCTTAAATCTCCTTGATAAAAGAAAATATTGAAGATTTTGTTCATGATGTTATCGTGTTTCAAAACATTGTATTTACCACAGAAACTTACAGCCTTCCCAAATTTTAAATTGAACTTAAAAGTCTGTGGAACACCCCCTGATCATTCTTAGTTGCCTTGTACTTCATCATGTATAATATGTGACCTTACAACACAAAACGACCAATAAGTCGGGGGAAAATTATTATGCTGATTTTCACATGACATTACAGTAGAGTTCATTACCTTTAAAATGGTATATAATTTGTTATATTCAGACAAGGCAAACCCTCTGAAAATGAGCGCCAAAGATGTGGAAAATGGCTGAAGCAGTTTTAAAACAAGGGAGAAAAGGGCCACTTCAAAGATCGGCATCCATTCAAGCGCTGTAATCTGATAATTGTCATTCGATGAAATAATGTACTTAAACATGATTTCTGACGTTCAAACTTTCATATAAAGTTGATTAAGATACCTTCATTCAGGAAATACAAAAATCCTGAATCTCATATTTTTAACCAAATTTGACTATTTCAGCTAATAACAGAGAAACTATATACGCGACATAACGGTCGTTTTGTGGTGTAAGGTCACATATATGCCTTTTCAAAGTTTTATTCAATCTATCATGCGTTTCAATAATGATGTGATGCCTTGATATAGAGACTGAAGTATTTCTCTTGCCACGCACGCCCTGTCAATGGATGTGAACAGTATTGTAACACAGCAAGTAACAAAACTACCCAACAAGAAACCACTAGCTCACTTTTCTGTTTAATTTGTATTGTAAGTAGAGTTGTTTTCATGTGACCTGTAGACATGCTTCTAAAGCCCCACCACACACGTTCACCGATCCAATCCAACACTCAAGTAAACTGATCCATTATTAACTTAAAAGATTTTAAGAAAAGTGATATTTGAGACTTTTATCATATAGTGTACAGTGAAACCTCATTATAACGAGCACCTTGGGCCCCATGAATGTACCTTCTTATACAGTGGGAGCTCTGATATAACAAAACCCTCTTATAACAAGGTAATTTTGCTGGTCCCAGCTCTTTATATTTAGTTTTTTTACCCTGATATAACGAGGTAATTTTCATGGTCCCAAGGACCTCGTTATATAACGAGGTTCCACTGTATCAGATTTCTTGTATCAGGGCTTAAAGATAATATACATAAAACCTGGACCTGTGAAATTACCTTGGAATATCAGGTACCTCGTTATAACAGAGCTCATTATAACAAGGTTCCACTGTACCAATTTTATTGAAAGATTCTTCTGGATGATATGTGACATTTTCATAGAACAATGTTTACCTAGTGAAAGAAGTCAAAATTGATGTCAGATTTTATTCCCGATCGGTTCGAGTGAAGTATCCAAATTCCAAAATTGAATATGGTAACCAGATACTTTTGAATATAATTGAGAAGCGCTCCGGAACACTTTTCAATTAAATCTTAAATATCTCTATAATTATTATGGAGACATTTGAAAAAATCAAAACCCATAAGCAAAATAACAACGGACAAGAAGTGACTTTAGTTGAATTTGAAAAAGTGAATGGATCACTCAAGGATCTAAACTGCCAGAATTAAAATGTACAATGTAGTGAGTGGTTTGAGCCAGTTTATGTCATGTGTGTGTTCTGCATGTGTGCCAAGCAATGTTCATGTCTCTGAATTTTAAATCGTTAATTTTGATGTGATTCGTGGAAGTCGAATGGATGTGTTGTATT
This sequence comes from Echinarachnius parma, assembly GCA_037951105.1. Taxonomy (NCBI): domain Eukaryota; kingdom Metazoa; phylum Echinodermata; class Echinoidea; order Clypeasteroida; family Echinarachniidae; genus Echinarachnius; species Echinarachnius parma. The sequence goes on along the minus strand of JBAMJV010006302.1, from coordinate 113,725 downwards.
GGCACTTTCCCCCCTGCTAAAACTGCTCAGAAAATAGTGTGTATGCCCAGTCATCATTTGCAAGTCAGATCTCTCTCTCGTCACACAGAAATACATTGATTAAAATGACACATACAATGGAAACGGTATGTAACTGATGAAGTATACTTAATTTAATATCCCATACATTACAGCATTGATGGAAGAAAACTCAAAAAGCATTCCCATACTTTTTTATCTCTCTTTCTAGAATAATTAATACTTAGGACATACATCTTATCATGCAAATGGTTAATTTCTCCAACAGCATATAAGCTACTTATGATAATAATAATAGTTATGCCATGTGCTGCACAAGATAGAGATAAGGGGACTGTTGCACAAAACTTACATTTGATTGGAACTTATACAACATGTAAAAAGCTTGCATCTGATTGGCTAAAATCACCATGGTAACGGCAAGCTACAATCAATTGTATGTTTTGTGTGACATTCCCAAGGACTGTTAGCAAAGGAAATGTGACGTACATAAGCCTTGACACAAATTTCTCGTTAATGATTCATATAAAGAACAAATACAGTGTTTGAAAAAGACAAAAGGTTAAATAGACAGGTACTTGTACTACAATATCTGTATTTAAGAAACAAATCTTATCAGTGTTGTCTTTATAGCCCATGTATTTCAAAATGTCAAACGCAACATATCGAATATGCATTTAAGTCACATTTCTCAAAGCATAATGATTAAACTGAATGAGGCAGAATTTTTTTTTTTATATTAAACTGGATAAAATATTGTGATCTCTTCATGTTTTTAGAGTTGGTTGCAATGAGACAATAATTATACATATACAAAAACCTTGGCCTGTACTTGTAAAACCACAACAGTTTTTATGATTATTTCATTCTACGTCTGTTTCAGATAGAGAACTTTAAGTATGCCAAAAGAGATCATCTTAGTTCCCAACTAGGGTTAATTTAGTAGGTTATTACTGCTCACCCAGATAACCATAGTTAGTGACTTAGGTAGTACTATCATCCAAAATAGACTTGGGTTGAAACTCAGCTAGTGGGGTTCTATGAACATGGGCCCTGGTCAACCCACAGTGTAGGGCAGCGCCATCATAGCTTTTGACCTAAATTTGCAATTGACGACTCCCTAATAAAAAGAGTCGACCCAACTCACAAGTATAATCCATCTCTGGAGCAAACAGATAAAGATGTCTTGGCGTATGTACGTCACACTATCTACACAGAAATGCAGCAGCGACACAAATAGGTTTCCTGAAGTTGGATATATATATATATAATCTACACACAGCATGAGATAGAAAACAAGTAAAAAAAAAAAAAATGAAATAAATGTGCATTTTTTTAAGGCAACTAACATTACACGCATTCACTAAAAATTTACTTTTCATACAAAGTATGTTATTAAAAAAACACAACCAAAAAACGACCTCCCTGTATGTAGTTGAATATTGAGATCATCTTCCCGTCTTTGTATTTAAATACCTAAGAAAATAACTGAGCAGAACTATGGCTTGTTCGAGTTGCTTTAAAGAGACTGTGTCTTCGTGTTGAGAGGGGCGCTTTTCAGAGTGCACATGGAGACGCTGTGTTAATAACATGCTTGCCGCACGCTCTGTAGCTTACATCTGCTAATTTTGCCTTGTTCTAAAGATATGGCTCTTCTCAGTAGGCATACAAAAAAAAGACTTCTAGAATTAGTGATTCAGTCCCTTTTAAGGGATCTAGTAACTTCTTGACATGTGCAAAAAATGATGAATAGTTGATAACGTGTATTTTAGTGATCTGATATGTCCACTAAGTAATGTGAAAATTTCACATTTTAAATGGAAGTTACATGGCCGAGTAATGAGCGAAAATGCAAAGTGATATTCGCTTACTCATTGCATCGACTTGGTAAATTTTTTTCCCACTGGATAATTAAAAATCCACTTTCCAGTGGATAATTAAACATTAATCGTAAATATCTTTATAACGAAAGGGAAATTCTAAAAACCCAAACCTGTTCCATGCTTCTATTGGTAATGCGAATGCAATAAGGTATGTGAGATCCGCTAGAGTTCCAAGTAAGATTTGTGGATTTTGACAATGTTACTAGATCCCTTTAAAATAACTGGGTTGCCTCCTATAGAAGGTGATTCTCTGTAATGCTCTAAGAGAAGCACCATGGCTTCAGAACAAAGCCAAATTGTGCGCGAGCAGAGCAGTACAGTAATGATTGTACATTCAACTTTCTAGCACAGCGCATGTAGAATCCAGGGGGCACGGGCCCGATTACGGACCAGCGACATTTACCATGGTAATTAGCATCATTGGCTCTAACTCATTGATGTCAATATGCTAGAACTGCATACAAATCAACAGAACGTAGCAGAGCACACATACCGCCCTTACTCATTCCCACGTAAAGGATTACACAAGCATATCTAGAGATCAGTGGAACTAGTGCTGGTCCTGGGTCATGATCGTGCTCTCGGCCACTGGGGATTGTTTCATGAAAGGGTCTTAGCTATGACTATGTCTATGTACATGTACATTGTCTGGCCAGGGCTGAATTTCCAACGGCTATCGACGCTCTGTGCGAAACGCAGAGATAATTGAACCCTAGCTCCGCGCCAGACGACGTACATAGCCAAGACCCTTTCATAAAACAAGCCCCAGGTGAAAGCAATGTAAGAAAATGATCCCGTTTTCCTCATGGCCAAAATGAGGCGAGTAAAATCAAGAATTTTCCATTTTGGTGGCCTGGAGCCATAAATGGTGTGCCCCAAGACAACAGAAAAACTTTAACCATACTGTTATTTTTAGTTGCACAGTTGGGAAAGTAGCTTTTGGAATATATTATGATACAATCGGTGACACCAAGCTCAATTTAAAGAGGCAACGGGCCAGCGGGCCAGGACTAGATTGAGCCCTGCTGGTTAAACATGGTACTTCACTGTGATCTCTTGAAAGAACCCCCCAACATGTCGACACAATCGCTTTAACAGGCCCAATGGTAATACGAGAAAGAGAGGCAGGGAAATACATACATAAGTGTATACAAGCTTGGGATATGTAACATACAGGCATGATAGGGCTACAATAGATACATACATACATGGAAAAAAGGAAATATAATAAATACAAGTTAAGAACAATCCTCAAATTACAACAACTTCTAGACCTACTGGGTTAAATCAATTAGCATTTTTCTTCATAAAAAGTTTACACAAAGTTATATTCATATTTTGCAACCAATATACCGTTATCATAACTGTAGCCGTTACACGCAAACTGTGGTGCTACATACTTGCATTGCTATGTTTCGTTTATAAGTAAAAGAAAAAATGACCGTGAGAAAAAGAGAAAAATAATTGTGCTTTTGTTAATAACCAGCCACAGGCCAAGGGTGATCTGGGAACAGCAAAAAATGTGAATTAGTACATGTACCCTTAATATGAAAATCATATTTGTGCATCTTTTAACCTTAAAGGGTACCACCACCCAAAAATAATAATCTTTTTATAGAAAGGTAACATCTTTAGTATTCCATTCCTTCAATAAGTTCACAAAAATGTTTTCAGAAAAAAATATATAATTGGAAAACGCATCACCATTCTCAGCCATGCGGTCATGCGGTCTGAATGCGCAGACTATTATGCGAGCAGAGCCAGCGGCGCTCTATGCAGAGCGAACGAATCATCCGGGATTCTATTGACGTACGCGTGAATTGCATTGGCGCACTCGCAAATGCCTGGCCCGTGTGGAACCACGAGATAGCCGTGGTTCCGTAAGTGGTGGAAATTAATTGCTTTGTTTATGAATTACACGACCCTTTGCGAAATGTTGGGTATCTATTTGATATCACAAAACGGTACCAAAACATATAATAATGTGTTGTCCTTTGCCTGTTGGTCCCCTTTAATTTCACTCGCCTGTTCTACAAGTTATCTATATATTGCATTATCATTATCACAAAATTTGCAACAAAACAAAAACGTTTGGAATATTCTGGGTAGAATACTGATTGATGAGCTGAATCTAACTGCTTTGACAAGTTAAATCCCAAAATTATTTTGCACAAAATAATTGATTGAAACTTTTGACAGAAAAATAATTATCTCATTGAATCTGAAAATGTCATTAAACCTGAGTGACGGAGTAAATTAGAAAATGACATCATAACATGCCTGGGTACTGTTAACAACCCTGAAATGTCATATTTGATATGTACCTTTGCATGACAGAATTGTTCATATGAAATAAAGTCATCTTTCTTTTAAGATCTGTCATTGATGCATTTACACATCGTTCCAAATTGTTGGCTTTGTTTTTTAATGTTCTCTCTTTTTCATCTAAATGCACAAAAACATAACTACATGAAATGACTTCTGGCAAATTTGTGGATTAAAATCATTCCGGGCATTATGATATATTCAACAATCCTGAATTGGAGTTCACAAATAGAAAAAGAACTTTGTGCAATATCGGAGTATAAAACTGTTCATTTTTGCATTAGAATATTTTTTCCCCAAAACCGCATCTTTCACAAATAAATACATGTCATAAGCAGATAATAAATTTTCACTTCTGGTTTTAGTATACATACCATCAATCGACTAAAGGACTATTAAATGCAAGTAGTGCTCACTATGTTATCTTACAGGCGTTCACTCATTTCATATTCATTACAGTTCTCTACCTCTATATCGGCTATGCTCACAGTACCACGTAAAAGATTACACATGTTATATATATCTGCAAAAGCACTTCAAAAGTTTGAGTTCAAAGTTCAAACGCACCCTAGCTGTCAACTTAATTATTAATTACATCTTACGCTAGGGGACAATGGCCCACTTCCTACCAAACTTCATCAAAATAGCATCATTAGAATCACATCATACATGATCTGGCATTCAGAGAAATCATTTGGTGCATGCAGGTTGCGCATAAGACTTGGATATAAGACTTGGATATAATGAACTGCAAACAATTAAGGGGCAGCCGATGCATTAACCTCACATATATGATAGTACAGTGACGTTAATGTCGTGCAGTTATGTTTACTTCCTAGATTCCTACAGTACCTACCCCTTCTTTTTTTTTAATACAAGTAGGTCAATATTTTCAATAAATGTTTGATTTTTTTCAAAGGATCATCTACACTTATGTGTCCACAATGTAATTATACTTCCCATGACACTAGCAATGAATTATCTTGGATAGTTTTGATAGTCTCTTTAATAGCTCACAGCACAATACACGACTCAAACACCCATTATCAGGTTGCATTATAATAGTCAAATCACCATGACTTTGACAATCCTCACAACTGGCTCTACGACTCCACTGGCTTTGAGTCATACATTACAGGGCTGTGAGCTAGCAGTCGAGATGAATTTCACGTACAGTCAAATGTCAAGGTGTGACTTTGTGAGACATAATAACTGTTTTGTGCAGAGAGCTTTAGAATGTGAGATTTTGTTCCATCGGATCTCCCTCCCAAATCATGTATCCAACATTATTGCTATGACTGCACTAATCTGTTCCTGAGCACTGCAGTGTGTTTTAAAGCATGCTATTTGATAAAAGTACATTTACATCATGTTTTATGGTACAAATGGAGCTTACGGTTCTCGCATACATGTGCGAATACACAAGTTACGATGACCGCTAGGAAAAAGAGAATAACAAACCTCGCATAAAACTTTGTGATAGAGGATAAAATCTTGTTAAAAACTCCATAAATCTCAATTCACAGCCAATCTGCAGGAGTTATACGAGGATAAAGTGATACATATTTTTTACAGGATTATAAAAAAGAAAAAAATAGATTAATAAGGTTACTTCAGTATTTCTGTTTTTGTTTATTCAAAAGTTTCTTCTTATTACACACTCCCATCATTTGCCCAGCATGGTGATGAAGAAGGTTCAAATCTTACGAATCAAAGTCTTTTTTTTTTTGCGATTTTACAAATTATCACCACCTGCTATGCTACAACACGCTTTTTGAAGAGAAAAAATAATGCATCAACATTCTGGCAATTAATCATAATGAAAAAACCCAACAGATCTCATCAGTTCTCTACGCAAGCCCAACATAAAGCTCACTGTAAATTTTTAAAAAAATTATCATAAAAAAAAGGTCACAAATACCGGTATACAGTCTGTATTTTGTGATGATAATGGCGAGAAGAAAAAAAACGTACCGCCCCACACAAGCTAACATTGACAAAAAATTGACACCATCTCAATCAAATACATGAATAAAATATCTATGATAATAAAAACTACTCTTGGCCGCGCTACAGTTTCTGGATCTTCTCCCCGACGACCACGGGGTTATTTTTCCTGATCTCCTCCTGGCCGTGTGAGCGGTAGTCAAACGAGCATTCGTGTTTGTCTGAGTAACGGTGTATACTGCAATAGAGGCCTCCACAACGGCACTCAAATCCTGCACAAAGAGAAAATATTAAATTAATTATTAGTGAATGTGACAAAATGTGTTAAACCACTTACAATTTAACAAAAACTTCCAAACCTGGAGAAAGAGAAATGTGATGGTAAATGAACATTATAAAAATTGGCAAACATTTTGAGTTTTTAAAATGTTATATAAGATGATGACGTCATAATTAAGGGAAATTGAGCGTTCCTATTGGTTGATTACCGATGCTTAATCCGGTATAATCAATGGTAAAGTTATAATACATATGTATTATAACTTTTCAGTGACGTACACATTTCCCATAGACCACATAGTGCATGGCGACCGTGTGTACAAACTTCCCATAGAGAACCGCCGCGGTGGAGTGCGCAACGTCAAATTCAGTCCGCTGCCAAAATGCCAACAAAAGTACGTAAAAGTGAGAATAATGAAAGGGCTGCGTGCATTTCCATTCCCAAACTTAGCAATATCAAACCACTTTACCATGCAATTTATGAAACTGCCAACATTTATTTACTACAGGACAGATAATTTACAAAATGATGCATTTTCCATCTTTTTCATGATAAGTTTTGCGTGTCTTTCTTCGCGGCATGTAAACAATCAATTGTGACGTCACAGCCATGACGTCACAATTCTTGACACTCAATTAAATTCGGGTTCCTCCAAAAGTTCCTCCAAATAATCATCTTATATAACAAATAGTACATGATTCCTGTCGTTAAATATTCCATAATAGACACCTCTACATTTTTAATTTCTCTCGTGCGATTATATTGCACTCGGCCTGCGGCCTCGATGCAATATAATCGCTCTCGAGAAATTAAAAATGTATCGTTGTCTATTCTGGTATATTCAACTCCAAACCATGCACTATTTGTATAATAAAACATCTCTGAATACACATATTTTTGCAATTAAAATGTATTATAAGTAAATTGGGTTACGATAAATTTTACCAAACCAAAGATTTTTTTTATGACTGTTCCCTTCAACAGCTATCTAAATAAATATGAGTACCTATCTAAATCAATATGGTCGCATGTAATCTTTACTAGAATATTTAGATTAGCATCCAACATACAGACATTCAAAACGTCAAAACAAATTTGTTTGTTTAAGGCCACCATAGTCCTGATTTTAATTGCCTGACAGGTCCACCATCAAATTAAATGAAGTAAAATCATATCAAATCAATCCTACTGCTCACCTGTAAGGCCAACCTTCTTGCGGCAAGAATGACATCTATTTCTCTTCTTTTTGCCCTTCTCGCTGCCGTCACTAGAGTCCTGCGAGTCGGACACGGACGGTGACGCGCCCCCGGGCGTTTGCTCGTCTGATTTCTCCGGCGAGCTGCACTCGTCCTCCTTGGGCGCTTCGACGCGTTCGTTTGAAGCGCCAATGGAAGTGACGGTTGTGGTGGTGGTGGCAGTCTCGGTTGTTAGCGACACAGACGCCTCGGGCGCAATTGTGGTAGGTGTTTGCGTGGCAGAGTTAGCACTTGTTGTATTAATTGAACCTGGTTGTAATAATGAAGAAGTTTGAGCATACAAATTAAAATTGCATTTCTTTTCCTCTTTACAGTTTGAGACACTGTCTGCATAAAATTGAATTATTTGGTTGCTAGCTTATGTTGAGTACTTTACACGTGCAACAGTATGACTGTATTGGGATGAAGTGCACAGAACAATTATTATTTTTCAGGTGATCATTTTTAAACTGGAAAATAGTGCATAATGTTATCATTCAATTGTATTTTTTAGAAGGTGAACTGTATAATATCATTATTCCTCTTTATTCCTTAGCATGTTTTTTGTTGTAATGAAAATGGCACAAAATTGTTGCATGCTCATTGAGCATTTTTTGACTGAATGCTATTTTTGCATGGTGGAGAGAATTGAAAGCCCTGACAATACTTGTCTGGAGTACATGTTTTAATTCCTTATTTCCATATCATGAAATATTTCCTAAAATCATAGGAATGGGAATTCAAGTTAAACCTGTTCCCTTCTATATTTTGCCATCCTCATAGGGTAAATACAGGGCCCACCAGGTTCCCGTGGGCAATTGGTTAATAGGACACTACTTTCAGATTGATAAAAAACACAAAGTAGGAAAATTGCTTACCCAAGATAAAGGTAACAAAAGTTTTGAATGAAACATAGCTAACCTAGAGTTGGGACTGGCGAGTTTTGCTTTTTCCTCATGTAGTCCTTGTGGCATTTGGAGCACATGCCCTCAGTCGCAGCGCTTCCGTAGAAGCCGCATCCGCTCCGGCAGAGATTCGCCTGCATCTCCTTACTGCCATTGCTACTATCCATCATAACCGTTTCTGTGAAAGACAAGAGAATGTGAGAGCTGGGTTAGTGGGATTGTTTTCAGATCTGCTATAAGGACTAACTAATAATGAAACGCAAACATTGAATGACAGAAAGAGTGCTATATAAGAAGCCACTATTATCATTAATCTGGACTCTCTAGGAACCAGTTTGCATAAATGTAAATTAACTCAACAAATAGGTATATAAATTAGGTTTACCCAATTAAAAGAATTTTGTTCAGGTTTCTTTAGATGGTATCTATAGATCGACCCATTTGAATTTACAAATTTTTCATGGGAAGAAGGGGAAAAAAGACAATGCAGACTACAGAGTATTATAATGCAACAACACAAAATACTCCTCACAATTCATTACTTGAAATGGTTACTCTGTATCACTCTTTGAAGTTCAATTATAAACCTTTACAACTGTTTCTTTTGGAAGACAAAAACAAAACTGATCATCATATTTCAATTTCGAATATTTTGATATATAGCTTCAAACTCCAGCATTGTCTTATATATATATGCGAGTCGAGACAATTTTGCATTTGGGTATTTCAAGGTCTACCAAATATAAAAAATTATGCAAGTATAAAAATGGACTAAAATATGATGCATACAATTTTCTAAATTACATTCAGTTCTCACACAATACATTCTTCAATCACGATTCATTTTACCCATCCCGCGAGATTACCGTTTTATGCAGAACAGGATATGGAGGTATATTTCTGGAATACTGGAGATCATATGATCTAATGATTTTCATCACCAAGGAATAGACACAATGAAACACAAGGACATGCAAATGTTTAACAAGAACATAAATGTTTCATTGATCTTCTTTAACCAAATGAGTGCCAAATTGCAAAATCGACTCGAACAAGTACCCATGAATAGCTCAATCATAAATTTTTTTGGTAAAAGCTTGGTTTAAGAAGTCAAGTGGCTGTACATTTCATTCAACAAAATTTTTAAAAATAACAAAATAGCAGATTAATTAATAACTTATTTATAATTTATCATTATTACCTCCGCCAACGAAGTTGCGGAGGTAATGTTTTCGGTCTCGCTTTGTTTTTCTTTGTCTGTTCGTCCTCTTTGTTTTTCTTTGTCTGTTCGCCTGTGCTTTGCGACTTTTGCTTGCATGTTTCAGTGCTGTGCGAATCATGATTATAATCGCGTGCTTCAGGTGTGTTCGCCTGTGCTGTTTATGCACTGTATGTGTACAATGATGCGTACATCAAAGACGCGTCCGTAACTTGCGCTATTTCGATCTCTGAGTTTTTGTTTCGCCACCGCGACGAAACACGTGTTATCCTATGAGAGACCGACTTTTCCACAAGATAGGATTTCATAGCGCATGGTTGATACATTCAACCGATGCGTAAGGCGTGCGCGCTTCGGATGCTGTACAGACTGTAGTCGATATATATTATGAAACTTTATGAAGGGCCTTTTTACTAAAAATACATATTTACTAAAGAGTCTCCATCTACATGTAAGTCAAGACTTGGAATAGTTTACCTTCGGATTTCATTAATTTGAGTCTGATCATCATCATTCAGGTTTGTGTCATTTCAAGTTTCGATCACACTCAAATTAATTAAATCCGAAGGTAAACTATTCCAAGTCTTAGATGGAGACTCTTCAGTAAATCAGTATTTTGAGCAAACAGGCCCTTCATATATATCAATTATGACATCCGAGGCGTGCACACCGTATGCATCGGTTGAATGAATCAACCACGCGCAATGAAATCCTATCTGGTGGATAATCGGTCTCTCATAGAATAACACATGTTTCGTCATGGTGGCGAAACGAGAGCTCAGAAATCGAAATAGCGCAAGTTACGGACGGGTCTTTGATGTACGCATCATTGTACACATATGAATGACTTTTAGGCGTTTTAGCCTCGTCTCAAGATAGCTAGTACACATTAAATAATTTATCCACCTAAAGTGCAGTTTTGCCAAACATCGTAATAATCTTTATTTACGTGCATTCATTGCTTCATTTGATTGTGCAAGGCATTCGATCCGGCCCGGCAGGAATGCACACCACAGCAGTCAGCAAGCCCCTTCGTCGGGCAGAACTCTGGCATAGTAATTGCCAGCAGGAGGCTTGTTTCGTGGATTTAATTTGCCAATCGGCTGTCTGTTCATTCGCGCATGGGCTGCCATGGCGGAGGTATGCACTCCGTGAGTGCAGCTATTTCTAGTTTCCCTCATCAAATTGGCAACTCCTAATGTGTTGCTACCTTTTAATGACATCAAAATAGGTAAAAAGAGATCTACTTATTAATATCAAAAACAAAACATTAACTGGTTTGCCGTGAAAATGAAAATTTGAACTACAAATCTGATTTGAAAATGTGACAATGCGTTGCCAATTTAAGGATTTTCTCAATTATAGTGATTTACGCACTAGTTAGTATAAAAATCATTAAAAAATACATGTAATAAAAGCAGGTACAGTTAGAAAATAGGGCTAAAAAATAGAGAAATGTATGTTTTTTCTCAGGACTAGTACACTTCGAAGTGACTTCATAAAGTTGTTATAAATATTTTCTTAAATATTTAAATGTAGGACTACTAAACCACAAATACATGTATGTAGGTCATCATCCTTGATGAGTTAATACATACATGTGTACATTCATGAATGAAAATGTCATTGACAGTTGCACCCTTACAATGTACATGTACATGACGCTGATTATCACAGGTTTAAACCAGCTGTTCACAATGCAACACAGAGGAACAAACCATCCACTGTGTGTATCAAGTATGAATCACAAAACATTTATACAGTGGAACCTCAATATAACGAGGAACTAATTGGCGCAATGAAAACTAACTTGTTTTATGGAGAAAAAAACAATAGTTTGGACCAGCAAAATTACCTTGTTACATCAGTGCTCTTTAAAACTTTGGTTCCACTGTGCATGCAGTGCATCTACTTTTTAATAGCATTGTTTCATGGAAATTATTTAGATGGATGACAATGACAGCTCATGTACACTGTACCTGTATAACTGTGCATTAATTGTGCACACTACTATGCTTTGAGTATATTATTTAGCAGTGATAAAAATACACAGGGGCTCAGGGCAAATTCACCCCCGAAATGTCCAAAAGAGCCCCCGAAAAATCATAAAAGAGCCCCCATAAATTTGCATAGAGTTCAATGCAAAAACAAATTTATTTGGGTTATTTTCATGCAGACAAGCTTGAAAAGTAGCCCCAAAAAACTTTTTAACTTTTTAACCTTTACTATGCATATAATGCATATTGAGTAATTTTTATCATAAGATCCAACAGAAGTCAGAGAACAGTTATTCTACACAGGTTACAAAGTAGGCTTTGATGATCACTGAAATAATCAATTTCAAACTACTAGTAACACTACCTACTGGTGACACACCTCATCATACTCATGTCATTTCCTATTACTCACTACTTTAATGATGAATGAAATTATCCATTAAACAAGCATGACTCAACATTCAATGGTGGATAAAGGTAAAGGTCACATCACGTATACGTAGACAACTGTATACTTACATGTTTCTGTTTACTGGTCCCGGGGAGAAAATTGGTTCCTTTTGCTGTTTTGTCCTTCCTTTTCCGAAGGGAACTGCTTTTTTTTTCTATGTTTATTTCTCCCAGATGGTTGATGTCTCTGGGAGGTTCAAGTAGTTATAATGGTTCCCTTCACTTGGCTTTTGCCTGTTTTTTTTCCCTGTTTTTTTCTGGTAGTTAGTACATTGGTGTCAGGTGCATTTTCTGAAAAGAACAACAACAAAAACAAAAACAGGGTAAATGGGTTGAAAATGTGAAAAAATGAATCTGATAATTTGTTTGCAAATCTTAAATGCCAAATATCTTGAGTGTGCATTCTGACCATTGCTAATGTATATAATTGTTGTTTTTATTGTTTTTTTAAGGACATTTCGGTACTTCTGCAAGAAATGACAATATAAGTTTTCTCTTGTCTTAAACATGCTGATTATTACTTCAATGATATTTGTTATAAAACAATAAAAACCATATCAATGCTGAGATCGATTTACAAATTAATGCCTACATGTATACTGAACTGAACATTCAAGTTTGTCACAATGTTGTGCATGGAGTCTTGATGTTTCAATGTACCACCAAACGCTGAATCATAAGGCATAGAAAGGTGCATATTTAACAATACAGGTTACCAATGAACTTGACCTAACCCATCTACAATGTACATTGCATACTACATGTACATGCACTATGCTGGTATGTACATGTACATGCACTATGCTCGTGGTGTGCATGTAAAGCAAAACTACCCAGTGTATTATGTGCAAAAATAGATATCAACACTTTGTTTGGAGTTATGTGTACTGTAGGTCTACAAATTGTTAATGCCAAAGTTCAATGACTGTTCATTCCAACTCAGAAATATACAACACAATGATCATACATAAATGTAATGTACATGTATGTTTTGGACAAGACATTGTCTTGCAAAACTAGTACTCCGATATCAGTATGTACTTCATGAGTGCATGTAGCATTAGAGACTACCAAAGTAACCAAGACATTATATTACACACAGCATGATATAAACATGTTCATTTGAACATATCATTTACATACATTGTATTTAGAAATATGCATGCATGAATCAAGGGCATGCTGTTTACAGCTATGTAGCAGCTAGGGATCTTGTAGTAATATTGTCCAATCTCAGCGTTCTCATAGAACTTTCAACTGATATTTCTGCATTTGACCACATTTATAAGCCCTACGTTTTTTTTAATTTAATTTTAACAATATTAATTGATTAGTTTGGCCAATATACAGTACATTATAACTGAAGAAACTTTCCAAATTACTGCATTAAAAAGGGGTTTCTCTATCATCTATGGATTCACAACATTACAAACGCTAGGGTGGAAAGTTTCTTTTGATGCATATATCTATGCTTTCTGTAACTTTCCAAATGCTGATATTTAGCTCTAAAGACCAAAACATAAAGCTACACATACAATCTATGTGTATACGTGCACAAAGATACTAACTAGTATCGACCATAGTGCAAACTTCCCAAGCTACCTCATGCCGTTCTGACAACAGGAAACTTTTGACGGACCAGTTTTAATAGGGCTACTGAGATCTGGTGACAACTGACTTGCTGTTGTTCATTGCTTCCAACTGGGAAACAATCATTATACTAGCAGAAGGGGCCAAAATGCAACAGATAGGTAACCTGTACACATTGTACACTGCACATTCACATGTACATGTCACGTGCATTGCACTATTAGACATTACCTACACATTGTCATATCCTGGCCACAAATGTGCAGTTTGTTGTTCATGTCATGTGACTTCATGTTGAGAAAGGTATCATGGCCATGACCTACATCATGTAGTACATGTAGTGGGCATACATGTACAGAATACAAGGCTACATGAATATGGACAACCTTAAAGCCAAATAACAGTAAGTACTGGGAATGTTACCAAAAAACATCCATATTAGCCAAACTAATAGATCAATATTGTTGAAATAGTACATAAAAAGGGCTTGTGTGGTAAAATCTGAACCTTATTATTGTTAAATGCAGAAATATAAGTTGAAACTTCCATGTACGCCACTGCAGATTAGGCCTAAAAGCTAAATTCACTGTCCGTTCACCCTTCTCCGTCGAGCTGGGTAACTGTGGGTACATGGTCGACATGCCCATATATAGCTTTTGCATGCAGCGTACATGTATGCGTCGGCAATGTTGATCGAGCACCTATGTTTCTGGTATAAATTGCAAATATCTCAATTAAGAGGCGGTCAGCGATAAAAAATACATTTCAGTTTTTGCGTGTGTACTGTCTTAAATACAAACGGCTGACAGTATATTAAAGACAGTACAGTAAATGTAAAAGAGGCCCTGAAAACGACAGATCTATCAGTCTAATGTACCATATACCGGCCATACATGTAGGTCCTCCCACCTCCCTGCATATATTACCTTTGTGTTCAAAATGTGCGTGTAAAATTTCAGTCTGTGGAGGGGGAGATATCAGGGTGAATGATTGATGCCTCTGAACAAATGCTAAAAACAAAGGTCTTCCAGCTAACTTGTCAGTAATGATATGAGGCTGACTAAACACCTGCTTTGTAATTAACAACTAGCTGCAGCTGGAAATGTGGTTCCTTGACAAAATAACAAAGAACACCCCCTATACCTGCAACACTACAATGAATCAATACTATAATCCACTGTGGGTTTGGTGTGGCCATATGTCAACCCCTTAACTAAAGTTCATGTGTTCTTTGATGGCAAGGCAACTTGCCGTCAAACTTCTTTATTGGAGGGAAATATAATTTATATTAAAGACCAATTCCATTTTGTAATATCCCTACATTTAGCATTTATCTGCAATGTATCATGCAAGACCTCTTTGATTAATAAATTGGTAAAATAGAATGACAAATGCACACAAGATTACAAGTACTTAGAAATATTCCATGCAAAACATGTTTTGTTTCTTCAGATCTACAATATACATGTATGTATACATTTATGTACAGCCTACAATTTTCGTAGCAAGTTGAGGAGTCAAATATATATGCGTGTAAGTTGTATAAGTTATAACAGAAACACCACATTTGCTAGCTAGCACATCAACAACCTAGGGTCACCTATCCTTCTGTCCCCCTAAACTCCCTAGTCCAACCCTTATCCTCTGATGGGCTGCACCTCTAAAAGCCCCACAATTAAAATCCCCAGCAGATAGACTTGTTCCAGGTTAGTATACTAGAGGCTTGAAATTAGCAATGGCTAGCTCGTGCTGGCTACCAAGAATGAGCTTCAGCCAACTAAAATGTAATTAATTAATGCTAGATTTTACAAGCCTTACTGGGCATCCAAATGTAATCGAATTGTTAATATCTTTCTTTGTTTGGGGCAACCCAAATCCTGCTTTAGGCCACCAAAAGATGACAAGTCTTAGTTTTTTACTTGCCCGACAGGGTCACTCAACAACAAAGTTAATTTTGAGCATTAGACAACAATGAATTACCAATTGGCTTGATGAAGAATCAAATTGGGGTTTGGAAGGTAATGTGCATGTACAGTACATGTACATGTACATGTAATGGGTAAAATCTCATAACTCGGTTACTCAATATTCGTGATGTAACACTAACTGTAATTGTAATTGGGCATGATGCAATACACAACAAATGCGATGAGACACAGAGTTGAGAAATGTTGCAGAATCTATTTCAAGTTGATTATTTTCTAATTTACTTCAAACATTACAATTTTCCAACTTCCCTTCAAAATCTTCATACAGTTTGTGAACATACTGTTCATACAGGTCTAAATTCCAACTTCTGAGCATGTAATGAATGACCTCACCCAAGTAACAAAGCTCTCTTGGCCATCTGGAGGTGGTGTGGTGGAGATGCATTGTTTGATTTTTTAACAAGGACATTATCAAAAAGAATCACCCTGGTATCCTCTACTTGTTTTCCTATGTAGAAAACCAAATTTCAATGATTTTATGCAACTTTGCACATGAGCTGTGCAAGTTTCAACGATATAGAGTACTGAAGCTTAGTGTGATTACACAGCCATTCATTGCAAGTCACATTGCAAGGGGAAGGAAACGCTGGAATTTCGCTTGCTGTTACTGATAAGTGCAGAATTCATTTCACTTCTAGTCTTATAGTTCCTCTTGAGTATCACTAATAGGAAATAATCAATGTGTTTTAAACCAGTATCAACTGTTTTGACTGAGCACTGGAGGCTGCCATGTTTTACAACGATTCTGTACAAAATTGCATCTGAGCGTGCACTAACAAAAGCGAGCTACGTAACCAATGACATAGCAGCAGTTACATAACCCCTTGTGTTAGTGCACGCTCAGATGAGGTTTTGTAGGGAATCGTTGGAAAACATGGCAGCCTCCAGTTCGCATTCACAACAGTTGATAGTGTTTCAAAAACATTGATTATTTCCATTATTAGTGATAGCTAAGAGGAAAAATAAGAGTAGAAGTGACTGGAATTCTGCACTTATCAGTAACAGCAAGCAAAAATGCCAGCATTTCCTTCCTCTTTAATGGTTCTGTACAACGTCAGGCAGGCCATACATTTGTGAACTAGCAGTTGATAATGATATTGATAATAAGCCAGATTCAAAGGACAAGTTGTTTAGAATTTGGTAAATTGGTACTTCGTAGATTAATACTCTACAGTCTACATCTATAGGAGTTTTAACTGAAAGTGTTTGGGTCCGTAACAAGCGCATGATGGGATGAACATGGGCAATCCTGCACTTTAGGGGGATATATTATTTTTGGTTGCTAACTTCAATGTTCATACTGCCCATACCTTAGCCGATAAATCTAACTTATACTAGCCACTAAATCTAACCATAGCCCCCAAATCTGACTTATAGCCACTAAATCTGACCTATAGCCACCACATTTAGGGTTAGGGTTAGGGTTAAATGAGATAAATAAAAACATAACTTCTTGAAGCACTGGCAAGTACATTTTTGAAAAGGTCTTTAACTGGAGACAGAATACAAATTTCACTTTCCCAGGCAACAATTGAACATTGTGCCTAAAATTGTTAATTATGTTTAGTTATCTTAGTTGCACAATTCAGTCCTGAAGGCAAGTAGACAATCATTTTACATTCTTTATTAGTATTTCTTTTCTCTCATCTCCTATTAAAACTCCTATAGAGTATTCAGGAGGATTAAACTACCAAGTACCAACTAAGCAGTACTTTTCTTCATGTCGGTCACTTTTGTGTTTCTTTTTTGTATGTGTTTTGTGGGCATATATCAACTAGTGATAGCCTAGGCTACAATGTATTACAGGAACTTGAGGCCATTTGGCAATCCTTGGCTAAGGCACTGCACTAGTCAATTAGTTTCCTACATTGTTTTTCTGATATTGGAAATGCATTAAAAACATACAATTAATTATTTTCATTAAAAAATAGGTGTGTCAAGATTGATTGTGATGATGAAAATGGTACATGTATTTTTCTTAATTAGGCTTAGCAAATCTAGTATAAGAAGCGACAATAACATTCTGAACATACTGTTTCAGTTGAATCTGAATAATTACAAACATTTATTTGAGAAGGAGGTTTCCTTGGCTTGCCCTTGGGTGTGACGTGAACAAAATGCAAATTTGTAGGGATTAAGAAAAACATTGATCAACATTTTGGCAAAACTATACTTTAGTAGGCTTAGAGAATTTTGGTCGCTAACTTCAATTTTCGTACTGCCCAATAAATCTAACTTATATTATAGCCACAAAATCTAACCATAGCCACTAAATCTGGGTTATAGCCACTAAATCTGACCTATAGCCACTAAATCTGACCTGTAGCCACTAAATCTGACCTATAGCCACTAAATCTGACCTATAGCCACCAAATTTAGGGTTACTTAGGGTTAGGGTTGAAGTTAGCGACCAAAATTCTCTAAGGCAAGCCTACTAAAGTATAGTTTTGCCAACATTTTGTGCTGCTTTTCCCCTATTTTCTGATGGGAAGGAAAATGTTAAAATAAAGATGAATAACAATATTAACATTACACTTATTTATGTTCCAAATCATTGGCATAGGACAATGGTTCTAATAAAACTAAAGCAGGTCACTTGTTTAACCTCTTGAATTCAAAGACTAGATCCTTTGGCTTTGCCTTTTGGTGAACAATCCTTTTCCGTTATTAAAAACTGTGTCCGCATTATGTAATAATTATCTTGGAATCTTACCTTAATTCCTCTTTATTCAAAGGCTTCCGCTTTCCAGAATATGTATACATATCATACTGAATTTCATCAGCTAAAGTACCATGCAACCAACACTCTCATAGGTTAAAAGACAAAGATGTTATTGTTCAGCCGTAGAATCCACCATTATGTTTACCACTGACTGTATTGCCAAGGACTGTGTTGTTTGGTATTGGTAAGCGACTCGGCTCAGCTGAACGGGCATTTAATGATTTTGCATACAATAACACACTGAAACATGGCGTCAAAATGCTGTGTCAGAACTTCCCAAACCAACTAATAATGCACACAAATACCATTGAAACTACATAATATTCAACAATTTTCACAGAAATACAATAGTATAAGTCATATGTATGTAGTGAATAGTAAAGATATGTAATATACGTACCATTTATGTCATTAATAAGGCGATCTTTTCCAGTTTTCGCGTCGATTTGTCCTCCCTTCGCATCTATGCATGTAGGCCGAGCTATTATGTACTGTATGTGGTTTTGTGTAGTGTATTTACTATTATGTTAATTAGGAGACACGTAATACCATATGACTGCAAAGCGGCGTTCTCATTGGTTACCATGTTATGATGCAGCCCCAATCTTTGTGACGTCATGTATGAACTCTCCGAACTGTATGGATGATTCAATGCTTGTATTGCTCATACCAGCTTTATTCTTGTGCGATTTGGTCATTCATTTAAATAGTGTTTTCTCCAAAACATTTTACCCATTGATGATTTGATCAATATTGTTATTGGTCACTGGTAAAACCGAGATCTCGAGTACATGGTGCCCTCTTTTTTTCTTGACTCTAGATAAAAAGCATATATATCTACTTGGGGTCCAATAATTAGTATTCTCAAAGTTAGAATATACATAGCCGTTTTTTTAATCCCTTTATACAAAAGAGTCAAGCATAACTTCCTGTAAAACGTTTTGTTTATTGGGCACCGCTTGAGAAAGATAGCAGTTTTTATACAAAGAAATAGTGAAATACCAGGAAGTAGCTATGATTGAGAAGGATCGGGGAAAAGGAGAACAATA
Source organism: Echinarachnius parma (assembly GCA_037951105.1). NCBI lineage: Eukaryota > Metazoa > Echinodermata > Echinoidea > Clypeasteroida > Echinarachniidae > Echinarachnius > Echinarachnius parma. Next base: position 94,117 of record JBAMJV010006302.1, on the reverse strand, counting down.
TGTGCAGCGCTGCCGCAAGCGCCATCAAAAGGCGATACCGGAAACTAGTATATGGGAGGGGGAAATGGGTAAAATGTTTCCTCTTTGATTTGTATTTGTACCTGTCCATAGCTGCCTGATTGTTTGTTTGTTTGTTTGTTTAACGGTTTGTCTCTTTTTATAGTGTACCCTTTTATACAATCATTCCAATATAACTGATTTAGAGAGGGCGGTATCTTCTAATTAGGCAGTAACACCCCTTTCGGCATCCTAGTCTCGCTTTATTTGTACAATATAACATATCTAAGATATTTTTTCTAAACGAAACGTGGAACCGAGCCTTATATTGTAAGTAAAGAAATTGACAAATATTGTTCGAATGAACAAACAATAGGCTACTTGTACCAATTTTTTTTCCCCCTGTGTATACCACAACTTCACAAGAGACTTGTGAGTCACGTTACGATATGTATTTTTTTTTTTTTACCTATACCGGGCTGGTGCATATACTATATCGGCCATCCAGTCTAGTCCCTCTTCACTCGTTGCTTGGAATATGATTATTCACACGGCCGTTATTAAGTAATTATCTTTAAAAATGCAATATCAGAGGCATGTTGGCACTTTTTGCTGCGAAGCGGAGGTGTTTTGCCGGATATTTGCGGATCGGGCCTCCTGTTTGTCACCTGGTAACAAGCGCTCAAACAATTAACAAACAAACACACACACCAACATAAAAACACAATAGAGTCCAAGATGATTTCCTCCAAATATTATTACCCCAAAATGAAGTTATTCAGCCCGAAAATTAGATGCTTAACTAACACAAATTATACGGCAACTTTTAACAAAGATTTTACCAGTTTTAAGACTCTTATATCATGTATATGAGGGTGTGGAGTGCACTGTTATTTGTTCCTAATTGTGTGCCAACTTTTTGTTATAGACCGGTGCGCTACAACATGTCAATTTGTATGAAAGGATGTTCCTGCAACTCAGAGTTTGACTGACATAGCAACATTTATTACGGTACGGTATACATGCTTGTATGCAAGGTGGATTACACATTTTGAACTGTAAACAGTTTTTATTTGCCTTTGTTAGGCATAGTCGAAGAGAGCGGGGATGCATGGGCTAGGGGGCTGCAGCCCCTCCCCCGAGCGTTTTGGAAGCGGCCATATTCGGAAAAAGGCAGCTCCAGCCCCCCCGCCCCCCTCCCGCCTCCTACACCTACGGGAATACATAGTTTGTATGATTTGATATGTGCCTATCATGCAAGAAACGTTTGTCAAACAAAACAAATATATCTTAACTATATTATATCCATGTAATGTACACTGTTCCGTATTATGTGCGTGTGGGAGAGGGAAGGGTAACAGGGTGGAACAAATTTGAAATGTCGGAGGCGGGGATTCCTGACTCGTATATTAATACATGTATATCGCATTTGAGAAATAAAGAGAGAAATAAAGGAAACTTCCCCCCCCCCCCCCCCCCCCCCCCATAACGAGAAATTAATGATGAATGCTAACAAGTTTCATGTAATCATTTTCAACAATTTGTTTCTCTGTCTGTACATTCAAGCTGTAAGTAATGATTTTGATAATGTATTTTCGTTGTACTTGCCTGGTGGATTTGTATTATTATACTTGTATATTGTTATCTTTTATTTATATGTGTTATTGGTGCGCGTTAAATAAAGAATATGTGAATGAATAAATACCCCCATCTAGCATAATTAGGAGTCGGTTTGGAGAGGGGGGGGGGGGGGGGGGGGGGGGCAAAGGCTCCTAATGGATAGGATCCACGGGTCACTCATAAAGGCCTCTTACTTTCCCTCCCTTTTTTTGTACTTTTTTTAGAAGGCTGACAGGGGGTAGACTGCCCACTCCCCTCCCCCACTTTTTTAAAAATGTTACTGCCACCTCTTGTTCCCTCTCATTCAAGGGTATACCCAAGTAGCTACAGTTAAACCTGTCTATAACAGCCAACCTGCCTATAGTAACCACTAAAAGCCTGTTGTGGAACCCATCTACAGAGTACAGAGGTCACCTGTTTACAATGGCCCCTTTCCTTGTTTCCCTTGGATGGTCACTATATACAGGTTAGACTGTATTTCACATCAACAAATAAACCTGATTAAACACCGTTTTCTTTATTGCCATATCTCTTTATTTATTGATTTCTTGGAATTATTACGTTGCATAACATAATGAAAAATTCCTAGATAAGAATACTTTCATTACCTTACCTTTAATCTACTCCTACTCCATCCATTCTCACATTTGCTATCATGTATTTTCTTACCATGCAAAAGGTTGAACCTTTTTTTTCTCTATATAATCAAATATACAGCTTTAATTACACCTCTGCTACTCCTACCCTCTCTCAGAAAAGATTTATAAGGCAAAAATTCAGCCCTAAATGTATCTAAACAAATTGAGAAAACATGGTCTGAATCGAAGACGAGAAAATTGTGAATTGTATCATGACAGAAGCATTTAATTTTTGTTGCTGTTCAAGGGTGATGCCAATTGTCACATCCATCCTGATGATAAAAAGACATTCCTGCGTATCAACACCCACGAAGTGAATACAAGTAGTAAGATCATTGAAAGTAGAAAACCCTTTAACCCTATTATTACCAGAGGATCCTAGATGGGTAATAATTCAATGGGGAGTTTCCATAAATTGGTATAAGACGGTATAACAGTAGTTTTTTTTTAAATGGGTTAAGTGAAATGATAGATGACTGTTCATGGGAATGTTCCACAGAGAAAATATTGTTCAGATTTACATTAGATTAAAATAATTACAAAGAAACAAACCGTTTGAATTGGTTTGATACCAAACAAGATCTGCACCTCTTTTCTGATTACAATATTCCAACTGACATACCTTTATCTAGATGGCTCTTAGTTTTACTTTGAGCCAATGTCCATGAATAAGAATAGGTATCAAAATTCATGATGGTGAAATTATATTATTGTATATTGTTTGCTCAGCCTCTTTCATTAAATGCACACACTATACCGCAGAACGAGAACTGCCAAACAACACCATTAACAGGGAATTGCATTGTCTATAAACAGAAGTAGAATAAGAGGAATACATAGTAAAACTGTGGAATCGGACAAAACAAAGTTATGCATATTAGAATATCAAGTAGAAAAGAGCCTGCCTTTCAAAATTCTGTCGATTGTAACATCATTCATTTTAAATGTTTTACATATTTGCTGCAACTTTCATGATCAAACAGCCATTCAATCAAACTTCAAAGTCAACAAGAGTGTTATACTATTCAACATGTCTTATTATAATATAATTTTATTTTTGCATTACACATTGGGAAGCAGTGGAATCTAAAGTGTAGTGAATGAAATGAATCAGATTTATTTCTCAGATTTAGATTGTAAAACATTACATTCAGAAATTAGCAACACAGCAACAAAAAAGTATGAAAGGATACACAACAGCTGCTAATGATTTCAACACACATAAAACAAATAATCTGATTGACTGTATTACATTTATATTCAATTAATTGCAACCAAAAACTGTCAAGTTATTATTCAAGGTTATCTATTACAAGACATATATGAATGCTCTTCTTTACCCTGTATACATAAACCTCTTAAAGGAATAGTTGAGTTTTGATAAAGAGAGTACAGTTTTGGTCAAACTGAATTTTAGTAACCAAAACCTGCACCATTACATTACAAACTAAAAGTTATAACTCAAAAGGAATACAAATTTACAAATGACTTTGTAAAGATCCTGTTATCATTCAAAAAGAGCCATTAAAACTCAAGAGGGCGCTCTCTAAACACTCATCGGTTTCAACCATTTTGAATAAAATATTGTGCATGTGATGTTTTGTTGAAATAGTGATTAGAGAGAGAGATAATCAACAACTATTTAAATACCTATTTTGTAACTTTTTGAAAAGAGGAAGCATTAAAAAACAAAATTAACGGTTGTTTACAAATGATAGAATAAGTGTGGGGCCCCACATTTATTACAAATGGCTATGTTTATGGATATTTCAGCCGTTTCTGAACCGATTATGATCAAATAAAGTTTATTCTGTCATTAAAATATTATGCTCTTTCAAATTTTACACTCAGTTTTTCATTATCTCACAACAAATAATTGTATGTAGCGCCCTCTCTACCAAAACTCAACTATCCCTTTAAAAACCTCAAAGGGATTCATGTCAAGTACATGTTTATAGTCATTCATGCTATATAGAATCAATTACGTGTGCCTGAATTGATAACTTCTTTTAAATGTTAAATGATGAACATTTCAGCAAATACAATATGGAAGAGTATAAATATTTTAGACTTTCAAAAAGTATAGTATATATCAGATCAAACATATTTCAAAATATACACATCTAATGCAGGGAAAGGGATTGAAAACCTTTAGAAACACTTTAATAATGTTCATATAATTCACAAATAGCTTCCTATGTTCCAGAAACTTTGAAAGTAGACAAATCAAAATTCCTACCACATATAGAAAACTACATATAAAAAAGGATAAAAATACATATTTGCTTCAGGGATCTTCCTTTGACGCGGCCTAAGTGCCAATGGCCACCTAAGAAAAAAGCTTACGGAAGAGCCCTGTGCTGGTTTTTAGGGAATACAATATAATAACTCATGTTTAAAAATAAAGCATACAATATCCGAAGTGTGTGACAACTACTTTCTGTAAGTCTATTATAAACATTAGTTGTTTAGAAAAAGTGACGTTTTAGCATTGGGTTAGGGCCCAAATTAGAGGTCGGGTAAAGCGAAGTTTCAGGCATTGTGTACTAGACCAAAATGAGACATAGACATTAGACCAACTGGGGGACCTTGCATCTCACTGGTGAGCCGGAAGGATTGTTCCAACGCTGTCGCCGAAACCAACACGGTATCCTTCTCCTTGGCAGAACCCTGGAGATGAAAGAAATACAGGAGACAACAAACAAAATTAATAAGTAAAACATTTTAAACACCATATATTGACACCAATACATATTTCATTTGAACAATTTTCCCAAAATGTTGGCATTGCATGTCTGTGTGTGGTACATTCAAACTGATGTAACATTTTGATTTATCTTACAAATGTTTCTACAAATTACTTAAAATTACATCCCTAATTCTAGTCATTCATATTCTTCATTATTGAAAAACTATGCCTTTCCAGGGTTAAGTTCCTTATCAAACCAAGTTTTGCAAGGACAGGAGTAAGTAATCATGCATATCATTACCTCGGGCATACATGTGCATATTCACTAAATGACACTTAAATAGCATGAGACAGAAGATAAATCATCAATAGAGGAAGCTTAAAGACAAGTTCATAGATAGAGCAACACTTTCATAACCAAGTGAGCTCGTGCTTGGGTGTTTGTCAACATATTATTATCGCTTTACTTATGATTTTTACTTATTATGGGTTTGTAGAAAACAGGGGATCAGCCTAGAAAGGTCAATGTCCCTTACATCCCTACAATACCAATGCATTTACTCTGTTGTTATTGTTGTTGCTGTTGTTGTACAAATTTTATCATATTATATGTTGTACATAGTTTGTTTTGTATTTATGTACTGTATTGTAAAATTGTTATTTTTCATTGGATGTGAAATAAACTGCACTGTGGAAAAGGGCCTCTAAAATCAATATATTTCTCACTTTAATGATATTATACAAATAATAAACGGTCTAGAGTGCGTTGTGTAAATGCATCGCACGCGAGGCTATGTTAGCTGTGCATTGCGCACGAGGCGTAAGCCGAGTGCGCATACGCACCGAGAGTGCGATGCATTTACATGACGCACGATAATAAGACCGTAGTATTATTTGTTTTATAAAACGAGCTCAACCACGGATTGTTTTATTTTGCTGGATTATTAAAAACAGACTTGCCACAATTGGTAACCCAGCCTATCTACTCTCTAGAGTATGAATTTATTAGGAATTTACAAAAATTAATCATCACTACTGCACTCGCTTCACTGAATTTGACTCTGCAGCTCAGCATATCAAATGCAGTCGATGTGAAATTGCAGAAAAATTTCCCGTAAAAGTGAGAATTATCAAAGAATTTTATGCATTTCCATTCCAAAACTAACCAATATCAAACCACATACCATATAATTTACGAAACTGCTAAGATTTATTTACTACAGAACAGATAATTTACAAAACAAAGCATTTTCCATCTTTTTTTTTGTATCACTTTCGCAAGTTTGTCTTCGTAGAACTATGTAAACAAGCATTGTGACGTCATCAACCGTGCAAAAAGTCGTGCAACGAAAACGAGTAACACACCCCGGTTGCACCCTGTTTTGCACGGTCGTGCATGTTTGTTGAAATTTAATGAATAGTCACGTGACAGGATTTAACCAATCACGTTACAGAATTCACCAGAGCCGTTTTATAATAATACAAGATGCCTACCTGACAAGGTGACCGTGTCACCGTCTTTGAGGAACTTTCTCTTCACTCCGTTGCCAAGATCCACCTCTTTGGTCCCCTTCCAGCAAAGCTCCAGCATGCATCCATAGTTATCTGCAGTCTGAAGGACAAACACAAGGATATGACAAGGTCATAACAATGTCATGATAGCTATCGGTGAGAGGTATTTTCTCATTTATTTCCACCCCTTCTCTATGTTATCTGTTATCTGTAGTCTGAAGGACAAACACAAGGATACGACAAGGTCATAACAATGTCATGAGAGCTATCGGTGAGGTATTTTCTCATTTATTTCCACCCCGTGGCCCAGATCCCACTCTCGGGTTCCCTTACTACACAGTAGTCTGAAGGGTAAATGCAAATATATAATAAGGCACTTGCCCGCTTGCCTGGGGCAAGTAAAAATTGGTTTCGGGAAAGTAAAATGTAATAAATTGTCTAGTTTGATTGCCCAATCAGGCAACTAAATAATTGTTCAACTACAAGAGAATGATGAAGTTTCATTATTCTCATCTAGAAGTAAGAGGGCAAGTAAATTTCATATTGGGGCAAGTAAAATGTCAAAATGCATGATGTTACTTGACCGAATGGGCCAGTACAGAAACGGAGGCTTGGATAAGGTACTGACATGATCATGAAAAAGATCAGTATGTCTCAAAAACTATCTAAAACATCTTGTAGGCATAAACATGTTAAGGTCATCATAAATACATGGTCCTTGCAAAAAGATTCTGGCACAAAGTCTTGATATGGTAATGTCGGCATGGCACAATTAAGAGAAAAATATTACACTCTGGTATTAAACTTACCGGTCCACTGAGTGTGCCGGTCCCCATAAGGTCACCAGGCTGCACATTGCACCCTGTCACTGTGTGGTGAGCCAGCTGCTGCTTCATCGTCCAGTACATGTGCTGCGGAAGATAACAGAAATAAAGATTGTCATCATTGAAATACCCCCAAAGTATGAATGATCATATCCCTCATAAGAATGTTCTAAAAATGTGATTGGTCGAAATGCAGTCAAGTGATGAGATTATTTATCCCAACATCCTATTGTTCAGAGAAATATTCTGTTCCTTAATTATCCATAATTTTCACATAGCAGTTTAAAACGATTCACAACCGAACTACATATTCTTGTAAAACCGGGTTGATGATACACAAGATAAGGTCATCATAAATACATGGTCCTTGAATATTTCACTTTTACTCTGTATTTAATGTATATGCAGTAAACATATTCACGTGTTGTCATGTTACAATATATTGGTACCCATTTGAATGTCAAAAAGTGTAGATGTAGTACTGCAGATGCTTACCTTGAAGTTGGACTTGGAAACAACTGCTGGTTCAGACATTTCGGCTCCTACAAATAAAATGTTAAAAGAAAGAAAATATGTCCATAAGTCATTAAGTACTGCAAGTGCAAGGGTATGTAACCCTTTACAAAATTACAACATTTTGCATAGAAAAGGCATTTTGTTTAACAATGTTATAAAATTTACTATCCTTTTAAATGGCAGTAATAAGAGTGCAAGAAAGTAAAACGAGTCAAAGTAGAGTGCCAATTTTTGACCGACCAAATTTAATCATGTAGTTCTGGATTTGTTTAGCCCCTGAAATGTAAACACAATGAGAAAAGCAAAACACTTAGTAGAATCATAAATTTGTAAAAATATCTTTCAAAATGTAAAACTTACCCTGGATAGCAGCACTGATGCTGATGTCAAAGTTGAATGGATCCTCGTGTTGGAGGTAAGGCAGAGGTGTGGGGTCCTGAGAGGAAAGTCGATAAAAGGGAAATGTTGAAATATACTCCATAACATTGTATAATTTCAAAGGACCAATAACATGTTGAGTGTGTCATACTCATGATATTATAGTAATATAGTAAATCACACGAGAAGTGTTATGTCCAAGAAATACTGATGCTGATTTCAAAGTAGTGTTGGGTGGAAAACAAAAGAAAGAATTATCTCAAGTAATTTTGTATGAAGTTGCTAATGTGAATCACATAATTGTGATTTTAAAATGCATGAGTATGAGGCCAAGGTAAGGACTTGCTTAAATTGCAAAAATCATCACACTTATAAAATTATAAAACCTTACATCAAAGAAATCAGGTATAAGTATGGCTCAACTGATAGAGAAATCTATGCTCTTACTCCTTGAACACTTAAAGCCCTCCGCACACAGATCCGACTGGTTTTCAGTCGGTTCAGCTCAGTAAATGTTGCCTCAGGACTCCTGTTTTGCTGGTCAAGAGCCAGACGGAGATCATTCCAAGCGGCCGATTCAACATGTTGAATCGGCTACGACCGAGCGAAACTGACTCAAGCCTGACTAAAGACCAGTCGGATCGGATCGAGCTGGCTCTGTGTGCGGTGGGCTTAAAACAGACTGTGTTACTCTTATATAAAAGTAAGAGTATCAAAACACAAGCATGAGGACAGTCCTTGATGATGGGTTACAAGGGTTCATGGTGATGACAGACGAGGAAGGGTTGCAGTGTATCGATGATGATAATCCACAGAGAGACCGTGGGTCCAAATTGCTTGTTAAGGAAAGGTCCGAGAGGCTCTCAGATTAGCAATAGTGCACAATAAAGTGTCATTGGCAAGTTCCTTTAAATTCTTTAAAATATAGTTAGTGTAAAGTTGAATATTTAGTGACACATTTCTTTACCTGAGGGTGATATGCGGTAAGGAAAGGCTGAAGGGCATCGATGATGAGGATCCATGGAGAGACTGTAGTGCCAAAGTTCTTGCTCTCAAATTGCTCTCATTTAAGCATCATCCAATCGTTAATCCTCATATATATTTCTGTGCTAAATTCAATATTTAGTGACACATTGACGTTTTATACTTCTTTACCTGAGGATGATTTGCGACAAGGAAGGGTTGAAGGGCATCGATGGTGATGATCCACGGAGAGACCGTTGTGCCAAAGTTCTTGCCCAGGAACGGTCCGAGTGGCACGTATTCCCACTTCTGAATGTCCCTTGCTGAAATAATAATAATTATAATAATAATAATATAACGTATCCTGTACAGCGCCTAATGCAAAACAGCCTCTAAGCGCTTTCATTATTACTATCCCTGGTCATTTGGTACAGTTCAGACCCGCACAATTACCTTGCACACATTCTCAACTCCCCGTGGAGCATTCTAGTTGCAGGCAGCCATATAGGTGCACCAGGCTAATTTTCACCAGACCAGGTACCCATTTATACACCTGGGTAGAGAGCAGCAAGGTGGATTAATTGTCTTGCTGAATGACAAATGGAGTGGGCCGAGTTCGGACTCGGGATCTCACGATTGGAAAGCGGCGCTCTACCAATCTTGCCACATCACTACCATAAAGGACATGGTAAGGATGAAAATGAAAGTGTGCAGTGTCATTTCATGTAAATTTGTACGTTTCTCAAGATATCATGAGAAAAAAAAACATGATGGATGAACAGATGGATAACGAGAAAACATAATGCCTCTAGCAACTTCGTTTGCAGAGGCATAAAAACGCAGAGAATGTGAAATATAGAGATCACAACTACATTCATTTCTGACCTAAACCACATCTGTTTGATTAAAAACTTTCAAACATGATTCAGTATAAAAAAGTTTTGTTGTTGTTGTTGTCTGTTTGACTAATATCACAAAATTCTAAATACAAAATACAAGCCAACACAGAACAATGTAATACTACTACCAGTAAATTTGAATATATCACATATAATTTGCAATAAATTCCCGATGCGCTTTACATGTTTCTACATAGTCATAATAAAGATTACAAGTTGATACAATACAATCAATAATGAACCAAAATCAATATTAAAATAAAAGGATATACATATAAATAATGATGACTGTGCACTACAAGTGTCTAACAACAGATGTGCACTCGTTATAAATATACAGTTATTATTATTATTATATATAAATAAGAAACCTACCACTCCAGTCATTCATCATGACCATTCCAAAGATGTGGTCCTGGGCCTTGGCAACCGGTATGGGCTCTCCAAGGTTGTTGCTTGGGCCAACAAAGAATGCCTGTAGAAAAGAAAGAACATTTTAAAAGCTTGTTCAAAACTGTGCATCCTCGACAAATGAAAGCACCTCAATAGATGATTATGTGGGAAGACATGGTATTTCATAATTCCAATGTTATGTATTAAATTCTTCATTATCTTTGTATAAACAGTTTTAGAGATTTCAAAACCTACCACTGTCCATCAGTTATTTTGAAATAGTTTGAAAGATCGGCAACAACAAAAATCTCTTTAACTCTAGGTAATGATAACGATAATAATGTGTACAATTTATAGTGTGCTGTATGTATTCAATGGTGCATTATGAGATCGGTAATTAGGTACCATTCAAATTCCCTGAATTATCTTGTGCACAATCTCAACTCTCTGGGGAGCATGTTATGCACTAGAAAAAACATCACTGCTGTATGATTCATACATACCATCTCCAATTCAAAATCCATCAGTCTGCTGGGATTGAATGCAGGCGGCTTGTCTGTTAGAACAACAAGAATATTTCTTTGTATTAGTACATGAATTCCACCATAAAAATAAATTAATTTATTGTTATTGAATTGTACTTTTATAGTTCTTGCCAGCATTAAAGCATTGAGGAAATAAGGTGGGCATTCTTTTTTAGCATTTCCCTGACAATATTTTTGTGATCCCCATGTTTTGGGGGGACAATGACATATAATAATAATAATGTTTTGATTTATATAGCGCCTAATATGATTGATAATCATCTCTAAGCGCTTTACAATGATATTATTACCCCGGTCATCGGACACACTCCTGTGATAATTTTGAGCCCTGCATACCCATATCAACACAGACAATAGCTTCATCATGATTTCCTTTCACACTTCTAATGGAAGAGACAACATTTAATCAGACCTACCCTCAGCTTTTGTCTGGCCGCATGGCCTGCGGATAGGAGTTCCTGAGATGACGACAGATGATGCACGTCCATGGTATGCAACGGGAAGATGCTTCCTGCAGAAAAATTCAGAAGAATAGTATGATAAACATATATATATTTCAAGCAACTAATAACTTATTCTCCTGAAGACAGACAGCACAGTCTGACTGAAGTATTGAGACCTAATACAGGGCTAATTGAGACCTAATACACTAGCACTTGCCCGGGGCAAGTAAAACATTGATGTCGGGCAAGTAAAATGTAATAAATTATCTAGTTTGCTTGCTCGATCGAGCAACTAAATAATTGTTCAACTATGATAGAACAACGTTATTTCATATGTGTAATCTCATCTAGAAGTAAGAGGGCAAATACATTTTATATTGGGGCAAGTAAATTGTAAAAATGTATGATTTTACTTGCCCAAATTGGCCGGTACAGACAAAAGTTAGTGTGGAGGCTTAGCTAATAGCTCAAATCTCTCAACTGGCATTTCCACAGCAGTTCTTCTTAGAACTCCTAGAAAGAATACCCTTTATCACTCTCTCTTTAATACCCACCCAGTTTAATTTCTTGCTTCTCAGAATGTTTCTAATTTTAAAGAAGAACAAAATCAGATACCAATTTCCATATCTATCCTCTGTTCTTCCCAGAACCACTACATTGTGCTAATGGAAACTTTACAAGATCTACAATATTAAAGCGATCCATTAACTTAATGAAAATTGTAACCAAAATCACTTGGAGCTTTCACACTTCTCATGTACCCTGTTGCTTGGCTTCTGATTAGAGACTGAAGGAGAAGAACTCTGTGTAGTCATCAAACCTGCTTTCCATTTAGAAATATTGTATTAACCCATTCAAGACTGACTGGTATTGCTATAACATGTATTCTCCATAGACCCCCCAGCCCAAGTATTTTTTGGACCAGGCCCGAATGGGTTAAACTTCTTCAATTATATTTGTTGTTAATTGTAAACAATAACTTACCAGTTCGGCAGCAATGCATTGTTAGGATCCCTGAACATGGTGCCAGTGTTGGTGGCATGGTACATGGAGGAGAAGAAATCTGTGTAGTCCCCGATCCTGGCTGGAAGATGCATGGTGGCCTCTTGCTGGGCAACGAGGGCCCTGTGTTTGAGAATTGAGAAAAGAATAATCTAACTCGTAATTTAATGTGTTATAACAAAATTTACAAATCAGCAACAAATATTTGGCTGAATCAAGTAATTAACAAAACTACAATGGCTTTTTTTTTGGAACAAAAGATCAGCGCCCTGTAACATAAATATTCATGATTAATCATATAATTGATCAATTGATCAACACAAACATTTCGATTATAGCTACATACAAAAGATTTTTAAAATGATTTTTGTTGTCTTTCTTTTTCTTTTTTTCTCTTTTTTTTGGGGGGGGGAGGGGGGAGGGGGGCCTACTTAGGTCTGTATTACATGCATGAACTAGATCCTCTTCAGGCATTACACATTGGTTTTATATGAGCCCTTCTACAAACATTCAGGGCTAGGAAGTAAGGTGACGTGGGGTTAAACTACCGGGAACCACTGAACCACATTGTTTCTTAACCCTTTGCTTACGGGAACCGGGTGGGCTATGTACAAAGTCTAGATGTGGATTTCATTATCTCGAGGGGGAACGGGTTAATTGACAATCCTCACCTAGCTCTGAGATCTGCATTGTCCCTGATGGTTGGTTCATCAGCAGACAGCAGCCTCTGGATAGTAGCTCTAGCCTCCTTCCAGGCCGGACGACCAAGCGCCATGAAGCTGTTCAGGGTTTCCTGAAATGTTCATTAATAAACATTAATTAATTAATCTTATTAAATGCATCTACTTGGTGTAATTAACATTTCTGTATTAACTACCAGCCCTTTTTATTTTCAGGATTACAAAATTATGTTGCAGAAACATTGTTCAAATATTGTTTTAAAAATATAACTATTTAGGATTTTCTATTTTGTATTGATACAGTAAATCTAAACCAATATAAAAATGTGTTACTTTATAACCATATTTGTTATCATATATACCACATAAATTTAACAAAATGTGACCTGCTAATCTGTCATGTTATAGAACTTGCCTTTACATTTCATATGTCTTTATCCAATTATCAGAAAAGAATAACTCATGCTTACTTTTTTTAACTGTCATAGTTGAACTAGAATGTTGTTACACATGATGCCATAAGTATGTTTAAACAACATGATATACAACATGGATTACTTTTTTAGAACTGGTTTGTAACATGAATAATAATAATATATTTTATATATATACCCCATGAACATATGTAACAAAAGGGTGTAGTGAGTAGCAACCATTTGGGTGGAATTATGTTTGTATTTGATTGTCATTATATCTAGAGCATTTTTTAAAACTTCATTTAGATAGACTTACACAATGCACCCCCCCCCCCCCCCCCCCCCCAATCAATTGATAAAGTTAATTTTCCATCACAATATACATTTCATTTTCCACAAAAGAAACAGTAGGTAGGTATTGTATGTAACATCTACACATTATGTCTCTCTGCCTCTACTCCATTTCTTGAATATCAAAAGGCACCAAGTCTGATAAAGAAACAACATATGCTGGTACCTGCTTCATGAATGAAATAATTACAATATATGGCTAGCCTATATACCAACAGTTATGTAATTATTTTTTCTCACTCCTCCAGTATGTGGACCCCTGAAAAAAATATACCCTGAAATAAAGCCTTGAAGCATAACTGAGCTAACAATGACTGGGCATTTCCGTGGGAAATGGACGTGAACTGAAAAAAACAATTGGCTCTATTTCAAATCTTATTTATTTTTTCTGGATAATTTTTTCATAAATCATGATCCTATAATATTATATCTTTCATTTCACATGATTTTTTTAATTCTCAGGTGTCTCCTTATAGGAGAAACGGAAACCATACACAAAACTCCACACATGGGGCTACCCTCTGCAAATTTCTAGATATTCTTCATATTTTCAATCTTTTCTGGTATTTTCTTTATGTACGGCACCAAATTGGATGATTGAATATCACAGTATTTTTCCAGATGAAAATTTCAGTCTTTTAAGTGCTCTAAAGAATATTTGTTAATGAATCAAAACCTCCGTACAAACTGTATCGTGAGTTACCAATATTTCTGCATCCTATAATTTATTCCCAAATAGTTTGGGAAAATGTTCAATACTAACTCATAGGACACATACAAATGTCAAATTAGCACAAAAAATATTTGACCAGGATTACAGGATTCAATATCTAGGTTTCCTCAATTTTGTCCATGTCTTTTTTTTGTAACGCGAGTTACCGAACTGGATTCTTCCCCAAAGGTTCCTATTTAGGTAGCTCTGTCTATCCTTTTTGTGTTGTCTAGTTAGAGCACATCTACTTAATCCTTGGTGATAAAATCAGCCTACAGTTCCATAAAATAGTAGAGTTACAGCGCAATGAAGTAGTCAGTGTACCATAAAGTGTAACGCGAGTTACTGTGGAAATGCCCAACTACAGAATACAAGTTAGTAGTATTCCCCCCCCCCCCCCCCTACACACACACACTTTGTAGTCCTGATTTTTGTATTGAATTATCAAATGGTCATACTACCAAGTATGACCATTTACATTGTAGATGTGGCTAGAACGTTATTACAGTAATATTCTTGTTTCTGTATCAACTATCATATCCACTAAAATACTAGGGAAATTCATTTTAAAAATATTAACCTGCACGTTGGTATTGCAATTTGTTCATAAGAAAAAATAAAATGCTGGTTTACCAATATTAACCACACGTTTTTAATAACTGCCTATTTGTTTTGCAACAGGTTGCCATTTTGTGAAATAACCAAAATACTAATTAATTACTACAGTGCTTTGGGCTATTGGCAACATGTTCTTGCTTTTTGAAGTATTAGGATACCTACCTCAGTGAAGACATCGTTGCACTCTGAGAGGATAGCTCCATTGAACAAATCCTTGATCGCAGACAAGTCCAGAATCTGGTCTCCAATGGCAACTCCAATCCTTCGCTTACTCTGCAAATGTATAATAGTCATAAGTTCAATATATATGTGAATCAATGAATCAATGACATGCTTGTTTGTAACCAGTCTAGTATAATAGTCATAAATTCAATATATATATATGTGAATCAATGAATCATTGAAATTCAATGACATGCTTGTTTGTAACCAGTCTAGTACCTTTCAAGGCCAGCAATTATATTACATCATTATAAATATAATCTTTATCCTCATTATCATAATTTCAATCAATCATCAACATGATGTCAACAGAGCTACCGACATTGAAATTCAACAATCAGGAAGATTTAGGGAAATTTGAACATCTAAATGCATATTACAACCAAATGACAATAATCATTCAATAATCAGGGAATTGGCTGATGGGATGAAATCTGATGCAGTAATCTTGGTCCATTTTCAGGGAGTCTCCTGCGAAATCAGGGAGAATTGACAGCTCTTGTGTCAATCCCATCCTCATTACTAATCTAACCACCATCATACAACAACATCATCATCATCATCATCATCATCATCATCATCATCATCATCATCATCATATCATCATCATTTATCATCATCATCATAACTATTATAACCAACATCATCAACCTCTTCATCATCCTCCTTCTTTTCTACTTCATCATCATCACCACTAAGATTGTCATCATTATGTTTCTTACCCAGGGTCATCACCATCACCACCACCACCGGCCACCACCACCACCACCACCACCACCACCACCACCACCACCACCACCATCATCATCATCATCATCAACACCATCACCATCATGACATGTTTATCTTCATCATGTCATATTTTCGCCCCCTCTCCGCGCGCGTCATATCAATTTTTTCTCATACAATTTTAAAAACAATCTCGAACTCTTGAATCGACTTCGATTTATGGTTGCACAAACATGACAAACATGACAAAAAGAAAAGTAAAACTCACGTTCGATGCTGTTGAAAACACTCCGTACGGCAAATTTTGGATAGGAAAGTTGCATTCTGCGTTGTATTGGATGAAAGATGACGACATGATTGTTGATTCGGTGTTTTTATTTGGAAGGTTGAAGATCTCAGGATGTTTTTGCTGGCCGTCGAGCTCCGTCACGCAATTCCACCAAGTTATTTCGTCGCAGGTAGCTAGCTGAAGCTTGAAGCCTTGAACTATAGCGAGATATAGCAGGCAATGGGCCCGGGGGCGCAGCGGCTTGGCTTCTTTGAGCAGCTCCGTAGCTGAGCTATGGGAGTTCACGTGTATTCACAGGATCGAGGGCACGCGCGGTATATTGAAATTGCCCATTATTTCTGAACGTGCTGCACTCAATTGATTTTCCTATTGTAGCTTCAAATGAAAAGAAATTTGAAAACAAATTCGCAGTCACGACAGTGGCGTTGAGTGATGAGCTAGATTATTTTGGTGCAATATATGTGTATTTCTAATGTATATATATATATATGTGCATTTTTCAATGATTTCCCCTCATGTTTTCATTGGCCCGTATTAACAAAGGAGGAAACCCCGGTTCAAACCGCGGTTTACATCTATGGAATGCCAATTGTAAACTGATGGAGAGAGAATGTGTACCATCAACATTGTTAACAAGTAAGGAATTTACATTCTCTCTCCATCAGTTTACAATTGGCATTCCATAGATGTAAACCGCGGTTTGAACCGGGGTTCGTACAAACCTCCTTTGTGAATACGGGCCAATTGTCTCTGTCAAATTATTGTGTTGGGGGAGGGCTGGGGGGGGGGGGTGCCCTCTCAAATTATGCCCCCGTATTGTATAGCCTACGCCACTAAGGACACTATGAGATGTCAGTCTTATGACTGACGATGCTGGAAGCTGACCTGTTTGCTATTTTTGTAATCATCAGTCATGCAATTTATCATGATATTATTATTTACTTATTAGATTCGTATTTATGTATATTGTCCATATATAATGAAAACTTACATCTAAAGGGGAAAAAACAATGCTGGTGAATATTTACAGTGAAATTTTGAAAAAATGTTTGAATAATCAGTGAAATGCATAAACCAAACAGAAAAAAGCGCGGGTGATTTGGGGCATTTAGGGTCTGATGGGCAAAGGAAACCAGAACAAACTTGAAGGCAATTATCATTTTAATTTGGAGGAAGATTAGGTTACTTTTTACAGGTGCGGTTCGTTATTCCGAAGGTTCGTTATTCCGAACACACGCATTTCATATACCTGGGGATTCGTTAATCCGATAATTAAATAGGGTTCGTTAATCCGAACATTTGTTGCATTAATCCGAAGGTTTGTTTATCCGAAAATGAATAGGGTTCGATATTCCGAAGGTTCGTTTATCCAAAAATTTAATCGGGTTCGATATTACGAAGGTTCGTTTATCCGAAAATGAAATGGGATTCGTAAATCCGAATATTAAAATGAGGTTTGTTAATCTGAAAATGGAATAGGGTTCGTTAATCCCAAAATGAAATAGGGTTCGTAACGAACCTTATTTAACTTTCGGATTAACGAACCTCGTATCATTTTCGGATTAATGAACCTTCGGAATATTGAACCCGAATTCATTTTCGGATAAACGAACCTTCGGAATATCGAACCCGATATCATTTTCGGAGAAACGAACCTTCGGAATAATGAGCTGTAACTGATTTACTTCACTAGGGTACAAAT
Source organism: Echinarachnius parma (assembly GCA_037951105.1). NCBI lineage: Eukaryota > Metazoa > Echinodermata > Echinoidea > Clypeasteroida > Echinarachniidae > Echinarachnius > Echinarachnius parma. The sequence goes on along the minus strand of JBAMJV010006302.1, from coordinate 75,979 downwards.
GAACCGTCAGTCTCTTTGTCGACCCCTTTGTGATTTGAATGATGTGCATTTAATTTACATTAATTTATCCTGGCTTTTCCCGGACCCTTGGAGAATTCCTAGCTACGCCACTGCTAGTATATATATTCACACGCACAAATGCACAAACGTACAAACAGAACTCGTGTACACATTATACATTACACACACAACACAGACAAAATCGACAGCATACACATTAATATCGACCTTGTTTACATGCAAGTTTGGTAGTCTAACAGTAAAATAAAATTTGAATTTCAAACTTTGATAGTTTTATTGCGCATCAGTAATTTTTCTCAGTTATATTATACTCATTTTGCTTTCAAAATACAATGAATAACACAAACAAAAACATGGAATATGTATTCGGACAATTATAACTAAATCAATAACAAAACATATATCATTTATAGCTTATGCATACAAAATGCATTTTTAATGATTGTGTTGTGTAACGATAATGCATAGCCTATTAATTATTTATAACCGATTTTGTATGTTATTTATAATGTGCTACGTAGTTGGCATATATTTCACCCCTATTCTGGCCTGCAATTAACTCTATACATTATAGTAATCAAATAATATGACATTAGAATACTATATAATAATATAATAACAAAACTCATATCGATAGCCAATTATACAGCAAGAAAATACAAATTTATACAAATTTGAATTATCCGGAAAATTGGAAAGATCATTATAACAATTTTACCTACAAGATAGTTATGAAATATCCAAAATTGTAACAATGGTCAATACTGAGCTGCCCCAAAATGACATGACGTGCTTCCTGAATTTGAGGTGCCCATTGCATATTTTAACAATTACATGTTTTGCTAAAATGTGGGGTCTTGGATAGACAGAAAAATCCATCTCGTTCTGGAGGGGTCCTTTAATATTATGACGTCATACTATCCCCTCCATCGCGAGCGAATAAGGTAGTGTAAAATGATAACGGAAACAAGACACAGTCTTAGTGGACCCAACCCTCGGAATATAGACTGATCTAGGTCTTTGAGTGCCCTTCGCGCAAAAATGCCGTTTTTGCCCGAACTCAGCGTTTCCTTTAGCCCGTATTGCCATATTCAGTCAACACTCTCGGGGGCTGCATCTCCCAGCACCCTCCGCCTCGTACATCTGTGGTTACCATGGTTACTGTAGAGCCGGTAGGAGAGTGCCAACACTCTCCCCAAAGCCAACACGGTATCCATCTCCTTGACAGTACCCTATATCAGAGCAGATATAAATACAGAAGGGAAGACAAAAATATACAATGACAGTTGCAGATAAAAATGATAATATTTTATAGTCATAACATTAGGCCAAAATGCCATTCTCATTATATGGGGCATTCTTTGACAGTTATGAGGGGTTCTTATATATACATGCAGGGGCGTAGACAACGGGGGGATGAGGGGGATGCATCCCCCCCCCCCCCCCACCTCACAAGGTGGGGGGATGACATGCAGGTACAATCATCCCCCCCCCCCCCCCCCAGGTTTTAGGGAAGGATATATATATTTTTTGTGTATCTGTATACGAGTGGGAAAGAAAACATTAGTTGTATGAGCTAAGACTTGATAATTCTAACGTTAACAAAGTAATTTATACATCCATATTCAATTTTCGCTGCGCGCTTCGCGCGCGAACGGATTATCTCAGTTTGTTGTGTAACTTGCGTATGGTCTGGGGTGAGTATTTTTTTCTGTATACCGGGCCACGTAGTTCCAGTGTAGGCTGGCATTGCTCTGGCTGCTTGTGTGACGTGCACCAAATTGCACCATTTCAAGTATATTATATAAATGCAAAATCTTCTCTATGGGAGGGGGATACCCCCTCCCAAACCCTCCCTATTTGACTCTGCCCCAGCCCTCGGTAGCTTCGCCCCTCGGGACTCATTCTTGGCAATAGGCTAAGTTGTTAGATCATACATAATGTGGCATATGGTGATGTTGGAACTGTGTATGACGCTAAATATAAATACAATATTTGTGTTTGTGTTGGGGTGCATATTCATTAGTGTTTCAATTATTTGTTTTCTTCGTGAAAATATATTTAAAATTTCTGGTCGATCAAATCATAACACGCTTTCCCAGATACAGTCAATGTTAGCCCGAATTTCCTATCTAGGTAAGCACCAAATTGCACAATTTCAAGTCCAAAAATGCAAAATCTCCCTACCGTGGGAGGGGGGACACCCCCCTCCCACACCCTCCCCCCGCTCAGTAATTTCGCTCCCTGTGTTGGGGTACATATTTATTAGTGTGTCAATTATTTGTTTTCTTCGTGAAAATAATATTTAAAATTTCTGGTCGATCAAATCATACTACACGCTTTCCCAGATACAGTCAACTTTAAGCCTGAATTTCCTATCTTAGTAAGCACCAGATTGCACAATTTCAAGTCCAAAAAATGCAAAAGCTCCAGCTCCCTACCGTGGGAGGGGGGACACCCCCCTCCCACGCCCTCCCCCCGCTCAGTCACTTTGCTCCCTCGGGCTTGGTCGCTTCGCTCCTTGCAATGTCTCACTCTCACATCTGGCTCAAAGTTGGCAGCACTGTGAGTGTGGTTGGGCATGAGCCCCTACACACACAAAATCGTGAGCCCCCATATGTTTTGCCCCCCCCCCCCCCAATCCAAAACTGCTTCCGGCCCGCCTGGTCACGACCATCTTAACATCTAACCCCCCCCCCCCCCCCCCCAACTGAGCCACTGAGAGAACTTTCAAGCAATTGTCTTGGTCTCGAAATATTTCGGCAGGTGGTCTCGGCCGCGAACAAATTGGTCTTGGTCCGGTGAACGGCAAATCATCCCCCCCCCCCCCCCCCCAGGTGTAAGAACCTGTCTACGCCACTGTATACATGGCAGGAATGGCGCTTTACAAAACAAAATATAGAAATCAATATTAGCAATCAAAGTTACGATCTAGATTCATCTACGAAAAGTTGTATAAGAATAATATGATATACCTGAAAGGACAACTGTATCTCCATCCTGGAGGAACTTTCTCTTGATGCCTTCAAGCTCGACTTCCCTAGCCCCGGCCCAACTCAGCTCTAACATACAGCCAAGACTATCGTCAGTCTATAATAAAACATACACAAAAGTGTTGAGTTAATAGATCCATTAACGAACGAACAAACAAACACATATCAAACTAACTACCGGAACATGTCAAGCAATATAAATCAATTGCATGACCATGATGACATTCGGGGGGGGGGGGGGGGGGGGGGGGGGGGGGTGGTAGGGAGAAGAATTCCCGTTATCACCCCCACCACCCACTAATCATCCAATATTATATACATCTCTTCATATTGGTCCGCTGAGTTTACCTTTCTCTAAGATGTCCCCGTGTTAGTATTAGTCCTTTCATAACATCAAGAGACTTACGAATGTGAACATAAATAAGATTGTTTCACATTGAAATGAAATGAAATGAAATGAAATGAAATGAAATGAAATGAAATGAAATGAAATGAAATGAAATGAAATGAAATGAAATGAAATGAAATGAAATGAAATGAAATGAAATGAAATGAAATGAAATGAAATGAAATGAAATGAAATGAAATGAAATGAAATGAAATGAAATGAAATGAAATGAAATGAAATGAAATGAAATGAAATGACATGACACGACATGAAATAAAATGAAATTATAATTTTAAAAATGAATTTAAATTATTCCTCACCGGTCCACTGAGGGTCCCTGTCCCCAAGAGGTCCCCGGGCTGGAGGTTGCATCCCGTCACTGTGTGGTGAGCGACGTGCTGCTGCATGTTCCAGTACATGTGCTATTGCGTAATAAATATAATAAATACATAAATAAATGTCCATTAATACACAAGGGACACAATATAACGAGTTTACAATCATAGAGGTCTGAATGTATATTTATTATCATCTTACCTTATCTTTTCGTCATCATCATCGTAATAATTCATAAGAATTACAATAATCTTCACCATCATCGTTGTCTCACTGTTATTCATCATTTCCACGACTTTATCATCATAACCACCACCACCATCATAGTTGCCATCACCACCAACAACAAAATCACGATTATCATCAACATACATCATCATCATCATCATCATCATCATCATAGACATCAACAACATCATAAACAATTCAACATCATCATCATCACCACGATCATCATTGTTGCCATGGCACCATCAACAACATAATTACGATTATCATCAACACACGTCATCATCATCATCATCAAAACTGCTAATTTAAACGAAGTGATGTTACTATGTTACAGCAAAACATTATTTAAAATAGAAGGTGTATTCATACCTTGAGGTTTGTTCTAGAAATAACAGTTGGTTCAGTCATCTCGTCACCTGTAGTAAAGTAGATAGATATTTCAGATCAGGCTTGTGAACTATAGTGTATATAGTTGACACAAATTCTGGGCATTCATGGGAATATTCACTTTTCTTTTTCTTTATCAGCATCGATCAAGTAATTGTGAGACACGCGGGTGAGTCACCTAGAAAGAAAAGCCGCGGTTTTCTTGCAATGGTGATGAATTGGGCCGATTCCCCGTTTAACTATATCGCTGTATTCGCTTATGCTTATGTGATTCCAGGAATACAAAAACAAACAAACAAACAAACAAACAAACAAACAAACATAAACAAATAAACAAACACATTGAGTTCGTTCCTTTGATAACAAATTCGATAACATAAGTTATTCCCATTAATGTACCAAGTAACGCAATCCATATTGTGAAGGAACGGGAAATAAAACAAATAACTTTCAAAGTGTCATTCATATACAATAAGTAACTATGAAAACGCACCATTTCTAACATAATCCCTAAATGCAATCAACACACTTACTTTTCAGCGCAGCAGACAAGTGGATGTCAAAGTTGAAAGGTTTTTTGGCGCGAAGATATGGAAGCGGTGTAGGATCCTGCATGAATAAAATACGAGGTTTGTTTAACATAATACTTGCTTTATGGTTAAATTAAATATACCCCGGAATCCATACTCCTGTTTAAACTATAAGTTATCATTTCAATGCGGACGAAAATAAATATGAAAACAATCTCATATAAACGATTTCTTAACAGACGAGTGTTTGACAGACTGGAAACGATTATCCATGCACGGTAACGCCCCAACGAAAACAAACTTTGTTTCTATATTCTTGCTCAGAATCTTATTTTCCCTGAGTTCATTTTGCTTTTCAGAAAGAAAAAAATGAAGGAATTGCAGATGGCTTAGATGTTATAACTTATAAGCTCCATAAAATACAAAGGAGAATATAAATGGAAGATTATTTTTTTACTTGAGGAGTGTTTGGGACTAGAAACGGCTCCCATCCATGCTGACAACCCAAAGAAGGTGATGGTGAAACCTTTGCTCTGAATATCCCTCTTAAAATACTAATTACCGTTTAGAATTATATTGAACGAATGAGCGTCATAAAACTCAAAACTAACATGAATATACATGGCACGTTTCGGGCACATTTCTTCTTACTTGAGGAGTTTTTTGGGGACTAGAAACGGCTCCAGTGCGTCCATGGTGACGATCCAAGTTGAAATCGTGGTGCCGAGATTTGTCCTCATAATATATTATATACCTCGCCTAAAATCCTACTTAATGTTCAGAAATATATTGAACGAATGAGCGTCGTGAAACACAAAATTAACTTGAATATATAAATGGCACATTTCTTCTACTTGAGGAGTGTTAAACGGCTCGAGTGCGTCCATGTATCTAAGATGAACTCGTGGTGTCGAGATTTCTTTATAATATATCTCGCCTAAATATCGTAACTAACTCGTGGTGTCGAGATTTCTTTATAATATATCTCGCCTAAATATCGTAACTACTGTTCAGAAATATAGAACGAATGAGCTTCATGAAACACAAAATTAACTTGAATATATAAATGGCACATCACTTCATAAATAAATAAATAAAGAAGAATAGACCCCCCAAAAAGAAAAGAAAACTAAAGAGAATATAAATTGGCAACAATAGTCAAGTTTGACTGATTGCCATAAAATAATAACCTTACTAAACCTTAAAAAACAACAACTTACTTGATGGGTGTTTGGGACTAGAAACGGCTCCAGTGCGTCCATGGTGACGATCCAGGGTGAAATCGTGGTGCCGAGATTTTTGCTCAGAAACGGACCGAGCGGGGTCATCTCCCACAACTGGATATCTCGAGCTGATAAAACAATTACATGAATTATAATAAAGTGTAATAATTTGATGAAGGAATGTGAAATAAAAGTATAGCATCAAATGATAATTTACTACATTAATTGTGTCAAATTAGAATATAGAGACAATGGTAAAGTTTTTTTTTATATCCGCTCATTCTCTTCGGTAAAATTGCTTACCTTAAATAATGTATGACCATTAAACAAACAAAATAAGAAACATATATTGTTGTTTTTAATTAATTCATTGTCATTAAAAACAATCTTAGTTTGTTATTTTGTATTCCTTTAATTAATTTTAAAATGCACTACAGTTCTAAAAAGAAATTATATTTTGCATAAACCAATCTAAGGCACAAATTTACCGCTCCAGTCGTTCATCACAACCATTCCAAAGATGTGATCCTGGGCTTGGTCTACGGGAATGGGCTCCCCGAGGCTGTTACCTGGTCCAACAAAGTAGGCCTAAAAGACAAAAGAAGCATCATAATCATGTTAAACTTCATGTATTAAATAAATGAGATGAAAAGCTTTGTGTGACCCTTGTATGAATAGGCGAAAAAAAACTCATTACCATCTTGATGTATTTTATATATTATATATTTGTTTTTTCTTATTCTTATTTATCCAGGTTTAACCTCTGCAGTGCTCTTTTGCTCTGTTCTCTCAGAGGGACCTGCATCTAATATTATTATTTATAACTCGGCCATTCGATACACTTCCGCACTATATTGTGCACTCTCTCCACTCTCTGGGGAGCATTCCAGCAGGTGCTACACTAGTGTTGTACTGGCGGCATCGATCTGGGTTCGAAGCCGGCTCTTGTGCTTTGCAGTCAAGCGCCTATCCGATCGTGCCACACCTCCACTATAAACAAGATATGATTACACTTAGCATTACGGCTCATTTACTTATTAAATGCTTTTATTTTTCTTGATAAGTATTGAATATTATTTGAACGAAATATTTCATCCCCAGATAATCAATAATTACGATATGATGAATGATCTTACCATTTCCAACTCAAAATCCATGAGATTGCTAGCAGAAAATACGGGAGTTTCGTCTGTAATAGAACACAACACTAATGATTACACATCATAATTTGTAGTAGTATATACAGACACATTACTATCATCATCATCTCATCATCATCATCATCTCATCATCATCATCATCATCATCATCATCATCATCATCATCATCATCATCATCATCATCGCCATCATATTCATTACCATTATTATCAGCCATCATCATCATCATCATTATCATCATCATCATCGTCGTCGTCATCATCATCAACAAGAACACCGTCGTCGTCGCCGCACGGTCGTCAACATCAGCAGCAACAAAAAACTTCGTTGCATCTTCGATATCACTATCCATTAGATTTACAATCGATTGTATGGATTATTACTTGTGTTTATACATGCGCGAATCTGATTGGTTGAAACGCGCAAAGTTTCTGACTTACAATCAATTGTAACTTACAATCGATTGTATCTCTTTCTGCAACATGGCTTAACTAGCGATACAATTCAAAGTTGACTTTTTGTCTATTATATATACCTTCAGGTTTTGTCTGTCCACGTGGTCTACGGATCGGAGTGCCTGAAATAACGACCGATGAGGCTCGGCTGTGGTATGCAACAGGCATATGTTTCCTGACATAGAACAATAAATGAAATATGCCAATAAGTAATTACTAAAAAGAAATCGTCCGAATTGTTTGTATTGCGGCCAAAGATAATTAAAAACAGTAACAAAATAATGATGGTGATAAAAATGGAGCATATTCGATCTATACACATATATACTATAGATTGAATGTGCCCCTTATACGTCATGTATACCCGACTCCCACCCCTATGCTAAGCTAGCTATTATTAGAACTGATCAAACTGTTTTTACACATCAGGTTTTGCTGTATTATTGTTTCTTATCAGTTAGGTTGCATGACGAGTTATTATATAGAAGAACCTGTCTATAGAATTATGTCTAATAGAGTGGCCACTTTTCTTGTTTCCCATGTATGAACTTGGTCGTTATACACAGGTTTTTGCTGTATTATTGTTTCTTATCAGTTAGGTTGCATGACGAGCTATTATATAGACGAACCTGTCTATAGAATTATGTCTAATACAGTGGCCACTTTTCTTGTTTCCCATGTATGAACTTGGTCGTTATACACAGGTTTTGCTGTATTATTAACTGTTTCCTACCAGTTGGGTTGCATGATGTTGTTGAACATGTTGCAGCAGTTGGAGGCGTGGTAGAACGAAGAGAAGAAGTCCGTGTAATCCCCGATCCTAGCGGGGAGGTGCATCACCGCATCCCGCTGAGGGACAAACGCCCTGGAAATGAGATGGATGGACGGGGAAATACAACAAATATCATTTATGTTTAGTTCTCTACTTCAACTCATAGTAAACACTGGTAATTTAGTATTTATAGACATAGTTATAGATTGGTGCAAGACAGAATAAGAAGTGCACGGGGGACGAATGATACACTACTGCAATGTTTTAATGTTAAAATAGGTATAGTAATTTAATTATCTAAAAGGACATCTTCACTTATTTCCAGATTTCAAAGCAATTTTAATGATATATGTTTAAAAATTAATTTCGGAGATAGAGGAAACTGACCAGAAATGTATAATTGAAATCATAGGCGTCGATTTGTCGTTGATACCCATTCATCAGGGGGGTGGGATGATTATATTCATTCATCCCCCCCCCCCCCCTGATGAATAGGTATTACGTAAGTATCGACGCCGATGATTGAAATGAAAAGATGAGCAAAGAACGTGTCTTTTTATGTAATAAACCGAACATAAAAAGTAACTATAAGCAATTGCTCATAATTTCATAACCAAGAATCGTTTCATGATTTCGTCTTGACAAAATATATATACATTGTATGGTAGTTAGGAAAACAATGTGTAAAATAAGCGGTAACCATTAATCCATGGTTGAGTATAAGCACACATTAAAGAACAAATTGTCATATTTCAAAATTCGCAAAAGTAATATTATCATTGCAGTTTACTGAGTACTGTATTGGAAAATTTCAAAATGCACTGTTTTACAATTGCAAATAATATTAACCACATGTGCCATTCAAAAATCAAAATGGATGGAATATTAAACAGCATTGTTTCATAAACCATAATCAATGCATTTAGTCACGTGTGCTGTTTCACAACAATGTACAGGCACGCACAATGTCTTGTGACTTTTTAATTGGGCCATTTTGTCTTTAATCTGTGCTCATTCAGCCATGCAGTGATGAATATCTCTGATTTTCACACAAAATGTACATAACAACTGGACCAATATTGTGGTAACATTAGGTGATTCTTTCGTTAGTTTGATTTCCACCATCGTGGTAATCAACTCGGTCACATTCTTATCAGTTTCTGACAGTTTTATCAACTACTGTCAACAATCCCAGCTGTGATAACTGCCCCCGAGGCCCAGTGCTATCACAGAGAGAGGGGCTAGTGATAAGAAAGTGTCAACAGTGATAAAAATCTACTCGATGCCGGCTTGAGATCTGAAATATCATACCGCTTGTCAGGCCCTGAGAAGCGGTTTTCTCTAAGCGATGGAATCACGTCATGAGATGACATCGTGATACAATTAAGTGAATTAACGGTTATGCAATTATGAGCAGTTCTTTAGGGGGGTATAGCAGGGTATAGTTACTTTTTGTGTTCGGTTTATGTATGTGCAGTTGTACACATATTATATAATAGTAGTTTGTATTATTGCAACATGGTAATTCGCAAACAATTGGAACTTGAAGTCATTGGTCCACTGTGGTCCAGTGACTTCATCGATCTAGGATCGTTCTATGCTCAACAATATTATTCAATTCCATTACACTCTCTGTTGATATTTATTTCAAAGAAATTGAGATATCGTTTCGTACCTAGCTTTCAGTTCTGCATTATCCCTGAGGGTCGGTTCATCAGCAGACAAAAAACAAAAAACAAACAAACAAACAAACAAACAAACAAACATAAACCAAACAAACAAAAAACAAACAAACAAAAACAAACAAACACACAAACAAACAAACAAACTAACACACACACACACACACAAACAAAAAATCATAATATACCTAGCTTTCAGTTCTGCATTATCCCTGATTGTCGGTTCATCAGCAGACAGCAGTTTCTGCAGAGTAGCTCTAGCCTCCTTCCAGGCCGGACGACCAAGAGCCATGAAGCTGTTCAGGGTTTCCTTCAAAGTATTTACAAGATAAGCAGGGGATAAGGGGTTATAAATGACCAACATAATATATGACATAATTATTAACAATACCTAATTTTGGACTGGAAATGTAGGTGACAATTAGGAACGGTAAAAGACGAATTTATGCGTTTAATTGTATCGAAAAGGTGGAACGTAATGAAATCACGATGTTGCACTATAATATAGTATATTTGGAAACATTTCCTATTATAAGGAATTTTCTGTTCAACTATATATTGGTCTCCAAACTAAAAGACCACTTATATATACTTTTCAACTACATGTATGGTGAAATATTTTCTGTTACACACATGTATAACAATCCAAAAGCTACTTGGGGCTCCACCCCTGGACCCTCGCCCTAACTAGGGCAGTGACCATTATTACTGTTATATTTGAGTATCACTAATTTATCACTCGATATTTTGTGTTAATATACCTCGGTGAAGACATGTCTCTGACCGCACAGAACTGGTCCATTGAACAAGTCTTTAATCTCAGATAGATCCAGGATCGCTTCCCCAATTGCCACGCCGATTCTTCGTCTGTCCTGAATGATACAAAAATATATATTTATATAGTTTTTAAATTCTATTTACTTCCCACCAATGTGATCATGAAGCATATAATATAGGCCCCACTCACACTAATGCCAGGTAAACCGAGCTGCATATTTTCGCGAGCTGAGCTTGGCAAGAAAAAATTATATACCCAAGCTTGCTCATCAGGAAACAGCTCGGCATGGCAACTTGGCACCCATTATGATTATTATAAATGCGGTCTTATAAAAAAAAAAAAAACATGCAACTACATTATCACTAACACTAAGAAGATATTCATAATATATTATATATTCATAATAAATATTTGGGTTGATTTCAAATGAGGCAGAGGCATCCCGATTTTGTCGGGGAAGTTTTAAAGGGATCAAGTAACATTGTCCAAATCCTCAAAACTTACTTGGAACTCTAGCGAATCTTTTATATTTTACTGTAGGCTACAAATTGAATAGTGTCTTCGCTCTAATCATATACATGTACCTTAATATGGAACCATATAATTTAAAATACAAATTGCATATTTAGGTTCATGATCACATGTGATTTGCTTTGTTCGCTCTACTGGCTTGTTAGGATACACAGTGAAAATGACCATGCACAAAAAAATGGGTGAACCATTATCTTTGAATTCCAGAACACAATAATAGTATACCAGCACATTTGCCTATTTATCTTCCGTTTTGGCGGGATGTATCGAATATAATTCGAGCTCTACCTTTTTATTGGTACCCGCTTTATTAGACACGCTTTCCTGCATAAACTATACCTATGCTATCATGTTTCCTATACAAACAGAACAAACATGTAAAATGAATGACACTTTGCAATTGGCGCACCTAGGAATAACCCAGTGTGTGTGTGTGTGTATTTGCGTGGGGGCGGGGGCCGCCAGAGAACAATGGCGTAGCCAGGAATTTTGCAAGGGGGGCTCCAACCTGCGAGCGCGTATTGGCGCGAGCCACTTTGAGCGGGGTATACATGGTCACTGCCCTAGTTAGGGCGGGGGTCCAGGGGTGGAGCCCCCAGAAGCTTTTTCGATTTTAGCTATTCAAAGCTCCAAAATAAAAACTAACAAGAAACAAACAAAACGGTCGGGGGGGGGGGGGGCTCAGGCACAGGAGCCCCCTCGGTACGCCACTGCCAGGGCCCCTTGCTTTTTTCTATACCAAACACCGCGATGACCGCTTTTGTGTGACACAGGCTAGTTTTCAGTTGTAGTGTTTATTTGTTGTGTATGTGTGTTGGGGGGGGGGGGGGGGGGGGGAGGAGGCGGCACCGAAAGGGATACAATGGTTATTTCTGATCCGTCAGTATATTCACATCACATTTTAATTATTCGGACATGATTGTACGTAAACAAATACGTAATAATTATGGTTGAAAAATTCTTTATGAACCCAGATTTTATATAAACTATGTTTATTATTACAGTTTAAATAAGCACTTCATCACTTATCTAACTTTCTATACGACGCTTTAATCAGTTAAATAAATATATACATATTCCAAACTCAAACAATCAAACAGCAGAGCATGATACACTAATCATATAACAACAAACGACAACTATATACTGACAAGAATATGAGCACATAATTATACTGTATAATATATACTCACGTTTGAGGGCGTGGAGAAAACCCCGTACGGTAGGTTTTGAATAGGAAAGTTGGACTCGGAACCATACTCAATAAACGAAGCAGACATGATTGCAATAATTACGAGTAAAAACTTTCAATAACAATGTCAGACCCTCGTCAGACCGTAGAATAAAATCGTTCTGATAACGAAGTATAATTATGCTCAGAATAAATCGAATGATCTGCCTGTAGTCCTTGCCCTTGTCTCTGGTAAAATACGAAGTCATACTAATCTAGTACCATCAAGTTTGAACTTTGATCATTTAAAGTGTACATGCACGCGAACATAAAATGTATTACGAGTAAAAACTTTCAATAACAATGTCAGACCCTCGTCAGACCGTAGAATAAAATCGTTCTGATAACGAAGTATAATTATGCTCAGAATAAATCGAATGATCTGCCTGTAGTCCTTGCCCTTGTCTCTGGTAAAATACGAAGTCATACTAATCTAGTACCATCAAGTTTGAACTTTGATCATTTAAAGTGTACATGCACGCGAACATAAAATGTATTGTAGGCTACACAATAAATACGGTATATATTCCCTTGAACTTGCAAAGAGAAACAATTACCGATGTAAACTCACATTTTAAGTGTAAATATACCACACGACTTATAAATACAATACCTATGCGAAAATCAAATGTAGCCCGTTTTTGACAAATACAATTATAACAGAAAATGACTCGTAATGGATAACAAATACAACTATACTCATGGTGTCGTTACAATTATAGTTCATATTTTGATACACCTATACAAAAAATCAAATAAATGATAAACACAAACGATCAATTGCATATAATTTATATCGGTGGACACAAAGCATTGGCGACTAAATTATGTAAGCGGTGGCGGGTTAGGTTGTTTCTAAAAAGGGTTAACATGGTTTGGCAACCCGGGTGACTTGGGTTCGATTCCCAGCATGGGCGTAGGGGCTCGTTATTCTCGGGGGAGGGGGGGGGGGGGGGGGGGGGGCTGAGGTCTTTTGCCGGAACTTACGAATTTCCCCTAACAAGAAAATAACAAATAATAAAAAGGTCCTTTTTCCTTTTGATGCCCGAAATGACATGTTTTCAATTGTTTAGTGCAAAATAGCACGATTTCGCCCGAATATGAGACGGTTTTGCCCGAAAATAACATGATTTTTTAAGAATATTATATGATTTTGCCCGAATATGACATTATTTTGACGGAATATGACATGGGTTTGCCCGAATATGACATAATTTTGCCGGGATAGTGATTTGGCCCGAATATGGACGTTTTCAAAAGTGCAGGGGGCTGCGTAAACGTAAACAGCAAACTAAACCAGTCCTCACTTCATACATTATTCCAGAATGCGCGCGCTAAGGACCCTTCTGTCCTTAGGGGCTAACCACTCTCTGGTACCCACCTCCAGGTAAGACTCCTATAGATCCCCTATAGATGGAGTCCGGGGATGGAGTATCCGGGAGGATTAAAGTACAAATTTTTCTTTTTTGTTTCCAATATCAACGGCACCATACATTGTAGATAGATTTACCGCTTTTATTAGATCCGCAGGCTCAGTTTTGTGGACGAGCCTACCGCTCGACCAATCAGATGCCACGGATTAGCACCCGCCCCGCAAGAGTTTGTAGCCGGTTCCCACGTCTTCGTTTTAGGAGATTAAATTCCATTTTTTACAATGAATCTCCAAAGTACGCGGCTTCTTTTAAGAGGTCTTGCAAGGTGTAGCAAAGGAGTAACATCTGCACCCCTTAGGAGATGTTATCATGCAGAGACAATTGCCACAATCGGTACGCCGGCTGATAAGAATTCGCCACAATACAAGGTAAGCAGCTAGGACTTGTACCGCCGCAGGTCTGGGGTGGTATGCCATCGCCTACCCGCTAGGCGCTCATGCGTGTAGGCTAGTGCTTGCAGCTTGCACTTGTAGTTGTATGACGAACTGTCATCAGTGTGGCCAGTGAAAAAAATACAATTATGCTAGGAGAGCAGCGAAAATTATGCTAAATCGCCAAAAATTATGCCAAACCCTCTTTCGGAGCCCGAGAGTCATTTTTTAGACCGAGACCAGGAAATTTTGAGGCCCATAGAAAATTTTCGAAGCCGAGACCTGGTCCCGTCCCAAATTTTCGAGGCCTAGACCAGGTATCCAGTCCCAAATATTCGAGGTCTAGACCAGGACCCATTGGTTGGGAATCCTGTAAGCGGGAGGGGGGGGGGGGGGGTAGTCGTAGACATTTTTCGAAGCCTGGACTGAGACCAGGTCCAGTCCCAAATTTTCGAGGCGAGACCAGGATTTTTACACAAATTCCAAGGCCGAGACCAGGATCTTCGAACCAGAATTATGCTAAAAAGAGTCAAATTATGCCAGAATTCGTAAAATTATTCGCAAAATTCGTAAAATTATGCCAGGCATAATGCCAGATGCCAAAAGGGTCAAAATTATGCCAGAAAGCATAATTATGCCAGAACTGGCCACATAGACTGTCATTACTAGACATTAGTCAAGTCGATCAAGACTCAACTTCTCAAGTCATGCATTTGTTCTATCATGTAATTCAAAAACTAATTGTTAAACAAGCTCACTTATTTTGTATGTTTTTGAAATATTTATTTCAGTATTTGTTAAAAAATAAAGGATGTGATACAAGAATATTGCTTCAATTTCTAGAATCTAGTGGAGTACATTTATTTGATTTAAATTTTAATTGGGTAAAATTAAAAAGTAAAAACATTCAGAATCAGATTGTTCAGTTGTCAGAATAAAGAGCAGGGGTTTTCTGGATTTCCTCTGATTATGACCAAGTTAATATAATCCAGGTGGAAAAGGCAAATGAATCTCGGAAATCGCGTTAATCTACGATAACCAATGTCAATGATAACAAAGACAATTGAATTAATTGTATGCCAATTAGCAATAAATGTTATAATTAAATCAATAAACAAAATTAATTATTTAACGTACTGTGATTTTGTTATATATAATGAGTTTAAACTCCTTTTTTTATTACAGGAAAATTATGAGCAAATGAAAAGTATTGTAGCAGATCTGAAGTCAACAATATCACGGATATCGGAGGGAGGGGGAGAGAAAAATGTAGCCAGGCATGTGTCACAGGGAAAGATGCTGGTCAGAGAGAGAATCGACAATCTGCTCGACCCTGGGTAAGAAATATAATGATGACAATCTTAGTGGTGATGATGATGAAGTAGAAAAGAAGAAGGCGGATGAAAGAAGAAATTGATGATGATGGCTATGAGTTAACTCAAGTGAATGCTACCGCGGAGCGGTAGCGTTCAAGGTCGGGCTCATAGTGCCCCCGAATTTATGCGCTAATGTGCACAATAAGTGTGCTTAAAATTATAGATATGATACGGTACTTACCACCGTGTAGATGATACATATGTTATGCAACTATGGGGTGGATCAGAATGATGATTTTTCGCTCCATTCCGCATCAAAATGAGTGATTTATGCACATCATCGACTTCTATCTGTGTTGTATCGCGACTTCTGAACGATCGATTACCGTACGACCACTAAACGCGCGAGTCAGATCTGCCATCTATTCGGCGGGCGCGGTACATGAATGGAGACCGTACCCGCGCGTTCGCCTGATCATCGCTCGTTCCTAAGTCGCGATACAACACAGATAGAAGTCGAGGAGGTGCATAAATCACTCATTTTGATGCGGAATGGAGCGAAAAATCATCATTCTGATCCACCCCATAGTTGCATAACATATGTATCATCTACACGGTGGTAAGTACCGTATCATATCTATAATTTTAAGCACACTTATTGTGCACATTAGCGCATAAATTCGGGGGCACTATGAGCCCGACCTTGAACGCTACCGCTCCGCGGTAGCGTTCACTTGAGTTAGCTATGAGTATGATAGTTATGATGATGATGTTGATAATTATGATGATGATGATGATGATGATGATGATGATGATGATGATGATGATGATGATGATGATGATGATGGAGGGTAATGATGGTAGTGGTGGTGATGATGATGATGATTTTGATAATGATCATTGTGATGATGATGATGATGATGATGATGATGATGATGATGATGATGGAGGGTAATGATGGTAGTGGTGGTGATGATGATGATGATTTTGATAATGATCATTGTGATGATGATGGATGATTACAATGGTGATTATGATGACGATGATGGATAACCCTGTCAATGACAATGATGATGGTGATGATAATCATAAGGAAGATGATATAAATTATTGTTAGTATCATTGTTGGTAATTTTGTACTTTGAGTCCTTTGAAAATCATGATTTTGATTTAAAAAACAAACACAGTTTCCCTGTGAAATAGGGAGATAAGGAAAGTGTCCACATTGGCAGTATTGGTAATAAAATTAATCATAATTCTGCATTTATTCCGTGCTCACATCTGTCCATTTGGACACTAAAATTTGTGGCTCACATTTCAACCAATTACAAATATTAAGACAAATAACATATAAAGTAATAATCCTTAAAACAGGCCTAAAATATAAAGTAATCGCAATGAAAATAATGTAATCAGGTAGGTTTTTAAGCAAGATTTATAGTTATTGACTGTTTGAGTTGGACAGATATCTTGGGGAAGCTGATTCCATGTGGTGCAGTAACCCTCGATGACCTACTAGACTGTCTTTCCAAGAGCTGGACTGTGGAGGTTGATCCAAGTCTGGTAAGTGTGATTATAAAACATATTCTTTCCCTTTCTTATTTGTTCTCTTCTATTATATATTTTGCAGATCCCCATTTATGGAGCTCTCTCAGCTCGCTGGTTATGAGCTATATGATGAGGAGGAGGTTCCAGCAGGAGGCATTGTCACTGGTATCGGCAGGGTTTGTGGGTAAGCAAGGATGATGATAATGCACCTCAGAATAAAATTTGTAGATGAACCGCACTATAAAAATGCTTGATGATGATAATCAAATGTTATAGTAAAGCCATTAGGTTATGACAATTTATCGTAAAATTGACACTGCCATAAAGATGGTTTAGTATACCTGTTTGTTTATTTATAATTAGAAAGTAGATAACTTGCCAACAATAACTTACATAATTGTATGATATTTCATTTTGGATTTTTCCTCTTTTTTGTGTGTGTACATGTCATATTATGTGTTCTGTATAGCAGTCACATACAACTTGACACGTGCATCATATGCATTACATGCATTTTTGCACATTATAATGCAAAAGATGCATTATATTTATGTTAAGCAACAAGTTGTATCTAATTACCACTGTACTTTGATGCAAATGTTTCTTGTTCACAGATTTGAAGTCAGATTTTGTCAGTTAAACCCCTTTTCTCTGATGCTGACTAATATGTTTTATACTAAAGATTATAAGATAATTGTGCAGGTTTGAAAAAACCCCTGTAATAAGTGCTGTATAAATTATTCTATAATGATTATTATTACAGGACAGAATGCATGATTGTGGCCAATGATGCGACAGTCAAGGCAGGGACATACTATCCAATCACAGTCAAGAAGCATCTACGTGCCCAAGAGATAGCCAAAGAAAACAACATACCATGCATTTACCTGGGTAAGTAATAACTGAAAGAGGTATTGTAAATGTACATGTAGTAACCACTCTCAATAGTTAATTGAAACACCTGCAATTGTTAGGTTTACAAAATAAAGACATTTTATACCTCCAGCAAATGTAATGTGAAGGGGGGTATATAGGAGTCCGCATGGGGCTGGTTCATTGCAAAAATGAATGAATAATAATAATACAAACAGAGGAAACTGACCAGAAATATATTATGAAAAATGAGCAAAGGAAATTTGGCTTCACTAGGAATTGAACCTACAACCTCCAGATTGCTAGACCAGTGCTCTAACCATTAAGCCACGGATCCACCAAAAAAAAGAAGAACAATCAGAAAGAAATATCACTTTAATTACCTCTTAAAGTGTTAATATTCTTTTTATCTCCACTCAGTTGATTCTGGTGGTGCTAACCTGCCAAGGCAAGATGAGGTGTTTCCGGGGAAGGAGCACTTTGGACGAATCTTCTTCAACCAGGCTACCATGTCAGCTGCAGGAATACCTCAGGTTTGTTGGCTTTTGAACTTTATTTGTTTGAATCTCTCTTGACTTGAGTTAAATTTAGATTTAGATGATAATATACACACAACACCAATCCGTTGTCATAATTGGACCCAGTGATCAAGGCCAATATCAATTTAGTACAGTGCTTGTTTATAAAGCATTTCTTACACAGTATATAAAGCATTATATTAATGGATCAAGTTCTGTTTTACAGGATATTTATTAAATGTCAGAAAACAACAACAACAATGAGGTATGTGGAAAACTTTCCTTTTTTTGTTGCTAAATATATACATTTTTAGAAATACACATTTTTATTTTTAAAAAGTAAGCACTATTTATTCAATAAAAACCCAGAGATCACCGCAGTTTTTATCACCTATATTTTCAGATCGCAGTTGTGCTCGGCAGTTGTACAGCAGGAGGTGCCTATGTTCCCGCCATGGCTGATGAGAGCATCATCGTCAAAAAGCAAGGGACAATATTCTTGGGTGGACCGCCTCTGGTAAGTCTTGTTTTCTTTCATACAAAACTTTATAATAGAGACACTTTTATGCCTCCATCAACACAGAAGCCAGAGGCATGTTTTCCAATTGTCTGTACGTCCGTCTCTCCGTAAGTGCGTCAGTCCTTCCATCTCGTTTTTGTCCTCGAGATATCTTCAGAACCAAATGATGGATCAATTTCTAACTTTGGTATGGGTGTACATGTTGGGGTGACCATTATATGGGCCCAGGGGCCCAATTACGGACCAGCGACATTTACTATGGTAATTAGCATCATTGGCTCTAAATCATCGATGTCAATATACTAGAGTAACATACAAATGAACAGAACGTAGGAGAGCACACATTCTGCCCTTACTCATTCAACTGTAAATGATTTTACAAGCATATTCAGAGATCAGTGGAACTAGGGCTGGTCCTGGGTCATGTTCGTGCCCTCGGCCACTGATTATCTTGGGGGGTCATGAGGTCAATAGTCAGAGGGCGTATCATTATATACAACACTAGCTTCATTGCAGGTCAGATCCCTATGTGCAAATCCTGAACCCAACTGTACTAATGCCATCTACACTCACTGGGCCCAAAAAGAAACTTCACATGGTCATATCTTGAAAATCTGTCCATCAAAATTAACCAAAATGACACACAGGATTACTTTAATACCCTACTCCAATGACATGTTAATATCCAAATGGTTACCTTACTGACAGAACTGAAAAATGCACTGGCATGAAACCGTATGCTGTATCACATGTCACAGCCTAAACATTTCGGCAACAGAGTTTAAGGCAGGTGAGGAAGTCAAAACAAATTGAAATGAAGGTAATGTCAGTTACCCAAACACAGACATCAATATTGGGTGTGTCTACCATGTGCTTGGAAGCATTCATTGCATCTGCTACGCATGCTGTCCACCAGGTTTCTGATACAGGCTTGGGGGAGATTGTTCCTCTCTTCCTGTAGAGCTGCTCTGAGTGTTTGCATTAACAGGCGGATTGTCCCTTACTGTGACATGTGGTCCCGGAAGTTGTTCCATGTCAGTGCTTTTTGCTGTTGTGTCAGTTGGGCAACTGATTGGTTACTGACATGTGTTTAGAGTATTTAATAATCCTGTGTGTCATTTTGGTTAATTTTGATGGACAGGATTTTAGGATATGATCATGTGAAAAATTATAAGTTTCTTTTTGGGCCCAGTGTAGTTATTGGAAGCTTGAACAAAAGAAGTGTTGGCTGCAAAAATCAAGAAGTGGTTTTGACCCCAATATGGTTATCCTTTTAATTGCATCACTAAGTCAATATCATATATTTCACAATGTAATGTATGTGTCTATGTTTGTAGGTGCGTGCTGCCACAGGGGAGGTGATATCTGCAGAAGACTTGGGAGGAGCAGATCTCCATTGCAGGTCAGATTCACATGTTCAAATTATGAACCTTACTATATATACCAAGGCCATACAGTGGAACCTCTTTATAACAAGGTTATTGACTTGGAATATCACTTCATTTATGTATCGTTAGCAAGCAATAACAACAGAACATTCCGATGTTCATTAGTATTCACAGCAAATTTGTAATATTATTCATGTATTATTATTTCTTTCTCTAATTATTTTATGTATATTAACAACATTTCTTTATACCTTGTGATTTCGTCTTCGCTATTTTGATGTTTGTAAATACTGCTGCTTTTTATTGTACATGCCACTGCAATTCAGCATGTAGCAGCAAATTTGACAGTTTGTTTGTTGAATAAAATATAATTATTATTATTATATTATTATTAAGGTCCTTGGGATCATGAAAATTACCTTTATATACTCCGCAAAAAAAGAAACTGGACACTTGTAAAAGTTGAAATATTTCATGTTAATGTACGATAAAGTGTAGATTATCATATATCAAATTAAAGGGAATTTAGCCCTCTGCATGCAGGGTATAAATTAAAGGTGTAATTGTTCATGCATGAAATGCCATGGTCAATTAACAATAGCAAGGTCTGTTTTCAAAAATAGCAAAAACAATAGAGGACCACACCATTCGACTGAAATGATCAGGATGATAGTAAGCGTTTCACTTAAAACAAGATGTGCGGGTCAAGTAAATTATGACATTATTTAACTTTATTGTTATGAACAATCTCTGAAAATATAAATTCGTCAATAAAACAGGGCCAGGTTATGAGAGCATCATCATACTGGTCTGTATTAGAGGCATGAAGCTTGTCTGTTTAAGTGTGTCCCCTGCAATTTTAACCATAGTTACCTAGAGAAATGTCATGTTAAAGACTGCCCAACTGTTTGACCAATGGTGACATCAGGTTTTGAAGATCTGTGGAGTACGGTAGAATTCTTGAGAAGAATTTATACCATTTTTCATGCTGAAATAAGGGCACAAACTGGTTTCGACTAATAAACCTTTGCCATGGAATTCCCTATTTTGTTACTTTTGGATGAAAATAAAACCTATAACGTTCACAATATGTCTTCATTTATACTTTTAAATGAGATGAAGATAGAAAATGTGTGTTGAAAATTTATGCCAAGTCATGAATATAGCGTTTTAGATTATGCTTATCAACATTTATATGGTTGAGTGGATGTTCCATTTTTGCTATTTTTGAAAACAGACCTTGCTGTGGTTAACTGACCGTGACAAGTCATGCATGAATGATTTCATTTAGATTTTATGCCAATATTGAAGAGAGTCGTTTTATCTTTAATTTGATATACAATATCATATATTTTATCGTAAATGAATATGAAATAATTGGTCTTATACAAGTGTCCAGTTTCTTTTTTGGCGGAGTATATATCAGGTATCTTGTTATATCAGGGTAAAAAAACCCCAAAGAATATAAAGAGCTGGGACCAAAATTACCTTGTTGTACTTGTTTTGCTGTTGTTCTTCTAATTCTTCCGTTTTGGTACAGTCCACCAGCGCGGTGTATTTTCGTACCTTGTTATATCAAAACTCTTTAAAATGAGGTTCCACTGTATAGTTATTGCGAGCTCGATATTCCCACTGCAGCAAGAGGGTTCACAAAGATTTAAAGTTGAACTTAACTCTAAGTTGGACCGAACAGTTATGGAAAGCCGTTAATTTCTTTGTAAACTTGTTTTATTTTTTATTTTTTTAATATGCATACATTTTTAAAAAAATAATTTATTTTTGTTATTATCAAAAAGCCTTGAAGTTATTGAAATGTGTTGCAAGTCTCAAATACTTGCATTTTTTTGCTTTGGAATGTTTTATTCCAAGGCTTCAAATGGCCTACTATAATTTTAAGTTCAACTTATTATCTATGTGAAACACCCCCCTGGTTGTCTCAAGTCGAAATACTCTTAGAATGAGATCTATCGATTTGTTCCTTAATGTGCACAATGTTTAATAATTTGTATGTTTTAAAGTTTTAAATAAGGAGAATGACTACAACTTTTCCTTTTGAAGTCATGTACTTTCATCTGCACCATATGTGTCTTTAATTTTTGAAATTGTGGATACATCAATATTATATATCACTTTTTAATTGCTTGTCTTCAGAGAATGATGTTCACAACTCTGGGATTTGAAGAGGATTTACTTCCTATGAATTCACCCACTGCTAGATAGTATCTGACTCTGAAACAAGTGTTTTTTAATTTTTTTATCCAGGTTGCCCGATTGGGCAAGTCAAATTCTGCCAGCCTTAAACAATTATTACTTAGCCCAAAACAAAGAAAACATATAAAGTCAGTCAAACTTGGATGCCCTGTTGGGCAAGTAATTGTGCCCCAAAACCTAAATTTGTAGTCGCCCTGTACTGTATGATACCTGAACCCATTGACAATGGGAACCGAGTGGGTTGTGTACAAAGTCTATGGGGATTTCATAAACTCGTAGTGAACGGGTTAAAATAGTACAAAGCGGAACAGCCCTCAGCGGGTTGCATTATAGATTTACACTAGTTTAGATCATCAGGTATTAGAGGCCACTTTGCCAAAGACGGACATAGTCTATTGATTTTAATAATGCTATTCTTGCCAGCAAATTACAAATGAGAATACATGTAGATGTTCTTGCTCTTCTTATATTTCAGGTCATCGGGTGTCACTGACCACTTTGCCAATGATGAGCAACATGCCCTCTATCTTGCCAGGAGATGTGTGGCCAATTTGAATCGAAGGAAAGAAGTCAATGTAAGTCAAAAGAGTGCTAGAAATTAAAGGCATAGTGGAAAATTATTTTTCTGCAAGGTAGAGGCTTTTAGATTAATTCTGAAACACTCATTATTGAATGTTTATTTTAGAAAGGAGGTCATATTAAAACCATTTTTAAAGAAAAGCACTTGAAACTTCGGGGTATGTGTGTAGCGCCCCTTTTGTTAACAGTTGTACAAATAAACCTCAGAAGGTTTAGTTTTCCACCATTATGCATTCTGTCATTTTTTAATGTTTGATATTTAACAATTTGTAGATTCCGATCCTGAAACCCCAGGAGCCTATCTACTCAGCCGATGAGTTGTACGGAATTGCTTCAGTTGATTTCAGCAAGGTGTACGACATCAGAGAGGTTATAGCCAGGGTAGTGGATGGCAGTGTCTTTGATGAATTCAAGCAGCTATATGGGGACACCCTAATCACAGGTAAGGCATACTACTCTCTCATTTATAGACATTTAGACTTGCCTTTTGTATTACATCTCTACTGTTTCTTAAAGGCTTCATGTAAATAAGCCTAATTTGTTGTTATATTTATTTGAAATTTCAAATGACTTAGTCTTGTTAACTGAGTATTTATGAAGTGTATTTACTGAATTGTTTATTGAAGTTTATTCAATGAAAAACATTATGCTTTATTGATCTGGGGTATATGAACATGAAATTAATCAAACTTCCCATCCTGAGAAGATAATTATTTCATGCGACTTCAGTTTACCAGTTCATCTTTTGAAAGAAGCATATTTTAGAATGTCTTCAGAGAATGATGTACACAACCCTGGGATTTGAAGAGGGATTTACTTCCTATGAATTCACCCACTGCTAGATAGTATCTGACTCTGAAGAATGCTAGAAATCAACTCAACATTTTGTAGGCACTCACAGTGTAGGCACAATAGCACATAGATAAGAATCAGCATGTGGCAAACTTATCTTATAATTAGTGCCAAGTTATTCTGTTTATTTTACTAAATGTTTACGTAGTACATTTTGACTCGGTACTACTTAGAATACTTAGCAATACAAAATAAAAACATCATTCATTAGCAGTTTGTAGTGATACATCTTAATCTGTTTTAAATAAGATTTGTTTTTTTTTTTGAGGGGGGGGGGGGGTAGAATATGCATTCTCCTAAAGACCACAACCATGGTATTTTGGGGACCAGTCATGAACAAGTAAAAAGATAGATATATATTAATGTTGTTAGACCTCTAAATTTATGAATTCACCCATTTTAATGTGCATAAATTTATTTTATTTTTATTTTTATTGTTTCCAGGTTTTGCTCACATTCACGGCTACCCAGTCGGCATTCTGGGTAACAACGGAGTCCTGTATTCATCAAGCGCCTTGAAAGCTACACACTTCATCGAGCTGTGTTGTCAAAGAAAAATACCTCTCCTCTTCCTCCAGAATATCACAGGTCAGTGAGGGAAAATATGACAAACCCAATCATACTTTAGATTCTTACTGGTAGAGCTATCTTTAATTTCAATAAACAAGAACAAAGCTATTAGTGATGAAACAGATCTATATTAATTGAGGGCATCGAAAGCTACACACTTCATCGAGCTTTATTGTCAAAGAAAAATACCTCTCTTCTTCCTCCAGAATATCACAGGTAAGTGAGGGAAAATATCACAAACCCAATCATAATTTAGATTCTTACAGGTAGAGCTATCTTTAATTTAAAAAAGAACAAATTTATTAGTGATATCAGAAATCTATATTGAGTGCCTTGAAAGCAGCACACTTCATCAAGCTGTGTTGTCAAAGAAAAATATCTCGCCTCTTCCTACAGAATGTCACAGTCAGCGAAGGAAAATATCACAAATGCTATCATAAATTTGATTCTAAGACATAGTGTTGGAGTTCTCTTTTGTTTAAAAACAAGAGTAGCGTTATTAGTAAAAAAACAGAGATTGTTATTTATTGAGTGCATTGAAAGCAACACACTTCATTGAGCTGTGTTGTCAAAAGAAAAATACCACTCTTACAAGTATCATGGGTCAGTCTGTAATTTAATTTTATTCAGTTCTGTGATTATTTACATAATTTTGTTTAAAAAATACTTGTACATGTATATTATATTTTAAATTATGATTGTTAATTGTATTTCAGTTTATAGCCTCTGTTCCTGTCATTTGCTCATTCATTCATTTATTCATGAACTTACAAGTATTACTCACAGCTAGGAAAGACACAGAGACTGGGAGATTTCCTGGCGTAAGTTCTGTTTTTCCCATCGCTGATAATAAACATTCATTCATTTATTTACTGTTTTTGTTTTTGTAGGTTTCATGGTAGGGAAGGATGCAGAAGCTGGTGGCATTGCCAAAAACGGAGCCAAGATGGTGACTGCTGTAGCCTGTGCTAAGGTTCCCAAGATCACACTCATCGTTGGTGGCTCATTCGGAGCTGGAAACTATGGCATGTGTGGAAGGGCATACAGGTGAGTTGGTGTGACAATACAAATAGTGACACCCAAGTTGAACCCTCCGAGTGTTAAATTAGATTATAAGAAATCACTTGACCAAGTTCTTCTGACAAGTAACCATTAATAGCCTAATCCCTCAGTCAGCATTAAAAGTTGAGTTTCTGATACAATTTATTCCACTCTTATCTATTGTGTGCATTTAAGGACGTTCCCCAGTTATGTTTGTGCGCATCCGAACTGCGCAGGTTGGTCAGATGACGCATGAATGGCTTTGCGCGTATCTAATTGTGACGTATGAATACGTTTACGCACCTCTGCTTCAAATAATAAACAAGGTTGTTATAATTTGATGACATTCAATAATGGCATGAATTTTTTATCACTACCTTCTTTTTTGCCTACCTCCCTTTTAGATAGGAAGTTCAAAACGACAAGGAAAGTATGTTTTTCATGTCATCTCAAAAGCCTAATACATTTCCATTTACCCATGTTTGACTGTTAACTGTGTTGTCTTCACTAAGAATTGTTGTAAATGGGTACTTGACCAAATTTTAATCAAAACAATGTAAGAATGTAGGACTCTAGAGATGGCATTTGAGTTCATATTGATCATACGTTGTGACAAACACACGCACCTTCATTTATCTTGGTTCAATCCATTGGCAACAGAGGCCCAAACATATTTTGTTCCCAAGAGGCAAAAGATCTATTCTATCATCAAATTGGCAATATTACACTCACTATTTTGTTGTAATATTTTTTCAAGGTGATGTATTTCATTATGAATGCAACAAGAAACATTTCCTTTTCATTTTCGGGATCAAATACTGCCAATTTGATAATAGTGTTAAGTCAGCGAAATGTTTTCCAATTTGAGGATTGCCCGATCATTTGCATTTCAAGGTTTCGTGTGAGAAAACAACTGTACATTGAATTGCAACAAATTTGGGCACAAATTGTGCAGATATTTTTTCTCTTACTTTTGACTCGTGTTAAACATTTTCACTGATACTAAGCATGATTTGTCCAAGAATTGTTTTTACACTGTGAAACTCTATCAGTGGGTTAATTACCCCTGTTTCAGGGTTCTGTTTCTTTTTTCTATGTTTCATTCTTTTTTGGGACGCAAAGTACATCGCGAAAGTTTACAGCATATCAACCACTGCAACAACAAACAAATGCAATCTACAATCAACACTATTATAGATCAAGATTTAATTTTTCATTGGGAGGGCAGACTAATATGTTACAACTCCCCTTTCCTGATTTGTCTTCCTCCAGTAGACCTATCACTTTTTCCACACTTATGTCAAGTTTGGCGAAAGAACCTGTCCGGCGGTGTGGAGTTTAACACACAAAATACCACATGGGGGCGCTGCAAGTAAAACACACCAAAAAAAACCCCACCAACACATGGACCGTCCTTTGTGAATATTTCCCCACCCTATCACGGCAATTTTGGCAAGTTTTGTGAAAGTGACATGGGTTTTGAATGTACAACATAGGTTTTATGAACCCACCCCATCATTGCATCCCTGGATAGGTTCCCGACCAGATTTTGTGGTCTAACGATGTTTTCTGCCGCATGGGAGCGCTGCTAGCACAAGAACGAGCACACGAACCCCCCATTTTTATAGTTTTTCTGTATTCAGTAACCCTTTCTCTATAATTTTGGCAAGTTTCGTAAAAGTGACATGGGTTTTGAATGTACAGAATAAGTTTTATGAACCCACCCCATTAGTGCATCAATGGATAGGTTCCAGACCAGATTTTGTGGTCTTACGATGTTTTCTGCCGCATGGGGGCGCTGCTAGCACAAAAACGAGCACACGAACCCCCCATTTTTATAGTTTTTCTGTATTCAGTAACACTTTCTCTATAATTTTGGCAAGTTTCGTAAAAGTGACATGGGTTTTGAATGTACAGCATAAGTTTTATGAACCTTGCCCATTATCCCACCCCTAACAGAAAACGTCCCTGAGAAGGATTTTTAGGATATTGGTGTTTTCTGCCACGTGAGGGCGCTGCTAGCAAGATTGAGAGCATACACCCCCAACTTTAAATTTGTTTCCCTCGTTTTGGATACCTTTCTCTACAATTCTCCCAAGTTTGGAGAAAATTACGTGGATTTTGAAAGAATTATGGGGATTTAAGTTTGCTATTGGACATTTTGTTGCCTATCATGGCCTTGATCCTGTAACGCTATCATTCTATACTGGACGTCAGATTGCCATATTCTTCAGAGTCCCGTAGAAGAAAAACAAGCACACAAACCTATGGTTTTATTTGCATATTTGGGCTTCGGATGGGTCAAAGTTACGGTATGGAAAGTTTGAAGAAACTGACATGGACTTCACTTTAACTGGGGAACGTCCTTAAGAACAAATTAACAGACATATGTTATTCTATGAGTATTGCGACTAGAGTTTACCGTGGCACTCAGAGGTTATAATGTTGTATGTTCAAATCAGAAGTTTCTGCTTGTGTCTTGGAAGGTATAATTTGTTAGCACAATACTGATGTTGGGGTCTTTTTTTAATGACACAATCAATAAGTATGAATAAAAGGCTTTAAATAAAGAAAATACTGCTGTAAACTGCTTATCTACTAAATATCGCCAATATCGCCAATATAAAATGAGTCGTATAAAGCCTAGCTTTCAATCCTGGCAGGATCTTCATCAAGGCAACAACAAAACAATGTTCAACAGAAGGCTCTGAAGGGATTCTAACATTCAATCAATCGGTCAACCAGTCACTTCAATTGTTAAGTAATCACGCAATCAATCTCTGTATTTCCTTTTGCAGCCCAAGATTCCTGTACATGTGGCCCAACGCCCATATCTCAGTAATGGGAGGGAGGCAAACAAGCACCTCTAGTCAATTTATCTATTTTATCCATTATTATGGAAATATCTCTCATCTGTCATTCCTTCCATTAGCCCCCGGTTCTTGTACATGTGGCCCAACGCCCGTATCTCGGTGATGGGTGGGAAGCAGGCTGCTCTTGTTCTCACACAAGTCATGGCAGCACAGAAGAAGAGGGCAGGCTTGGAGGTAAGACTCAACTTAACCCATTACTTACAGGAACCCGATGGACCATATACTTAAGTGGTCCATTAACTTTATATTTTTCCCCAAAAAAATAATGTCTGAGACTTCAATCATATACCAATTTCATTGTAAGATTCTTGAGAATGATATGTGAGAATTTCATAGAAAAGTAATAAAGTTTACCTAGTGAAAACAGAGAAAAGCAATGTCTGATTTTATCCCGATCATTCGCGTGAAGTAACCAAATTTGGATACTATGGACGATTGAGTATCAGAAGTCAGATACTCATGACTAGGGTCGGAAACCATCTAATAGATAGACGCTCTCAAATTCAATCTTAAAGGGAAAGTTGAGTTTTGGTAGAGAGGGCGCTAGACTACTTAATTGGTTTGTGAGGTAATGAAAAACTGAGTGTAAAATTTGAAAGAGCATAATATTTAAACAATAAAATCATCTTCGTTTGATCAAAATCAGTTCAGAAACGGCTGAAATATCCATAAATATAACAATTTGTAATAAACCCGGGGCCCCGGGTTTATTAGAGAATTTTGAACCAGCCGTTAAAAATTCAAAAAAATGCTTCCTCTTTTCAAAAAGTTACAAAATAGGTATTTAAATAGTTGTTGGTTATTTCTCTATCTAATCACTATTTCAACAAAGCATCACATGCACAATATTTTATTAAAAATGGTAGAAACCGATGAGTGTTTAGAGAGCGCCCTCTTACGTTTTAACGGCTCTTTTTGAATGATAACATGATCTTTACTACGTCATTTGTAATTTTGTGTTCCTTTCTAGTTATAACTATTAGTTTGTAATGTAATGATGCAGGTTTTGGTTACTAAAATTCAGTTTCACTAAAACTGTACTCTCCTTACCAGAACTCAACTATCCCTTTAAATATCTCCATGACTATGAGGACATTTGAAAATTCAAAACCCATTTCATTTCTCTGTTACCATAAGCCAAACAACAAGATGCAAGAGAAGTGTGAAAGCTCCAAGTGATTTTGGTTGAAATTGTATTAAGGGGGGCGGGAAACCTTGTGTCTTGTACTTTTTAGAGCAATAGCTAGCCATTTTCTTTTTATCCTTTTGTGAAATCCTACTATCTGTATGACCTTCAAAGTCATTCTTGTGTGTTTGACTATAAGTTGAGATATTTTATATACATATCTTTATTTTACCAGCCCTGATATCAATAAAAAAAGGTACTATAAAGAATGATAATGATAATCTACATCAAAATTATACTATAAAGAGATATCTTAATTTGGGTGTTGATATGTTATGGTCAATCGGTTGTTCCACTACCAATTTGTCAGTAATAAAATACAAATATTGATGCATGGTTATTCCCCATTCATGATCTAGTAAAGTAACTAATTGTATTTTTCTGGTAGTGGGGGTATTAGATTCAGCTCAATTATTTTGTTCTTCGGAAGTAAACATTTCTTAATGTGATAATTTTTCAGATGACTGAAGAAGAGGAACAAGCGATCATGCAACCAATCTTGGCCAAATATGACCAGGAGGGAAGCCCGTACTACTCTAGTGCAAGGTAAATAATAATAATAATAGACATTTATAGAGCGCAAATTGCAACGAGCCTCTATGCACTATTATTGTTACCCTGGTCAGCGGATATACTCTTCTATCATTTCCGCATATAAAGTGCACATTATCCACTCCCTAGGGAGTATTTCAGCCAGTCGTTTGTTAGGCGCGCACAGTGCTAAGGAACCACGTTCCCATCTTTCCGGAGCCCCATTTATAGACCTGGGTAGGGAGCAGCAATAGTGGATTAATTGTCTTGCTGAAGGACAAACACAATGGACAAAACACTGGATTCAAACTCGGGATCCTACTCATTGGATTTGTAGACTATTTTTGTCTAATCAAATGATTTTTGCTTGAAACTTCAGCCATTTCTTACTTACTTTGCAGCCAGTTCTAACAATTCTATTTTCTTGTACATTTATTAGTTCAATGTCCAATTAATTATTTGCCAAATGCGATTTGGGGTTCTAGCCCTGTGTCTTAGTGTTGCACCTAATGCCAGATATGAGGATACATGGTTTTGTGTATTTAGGATGTGATCAAATGCCTGTAGTTTAAATATCAAGATAAATTGGTTCTTTACCTCATCTCATAGTGTTAATACTCAATGTCACCATAAATGTTAAAGACTTTGTTCTCTTTGTTCTGTTTGTTCAGGTTATGGGATGACGGTGTAATAGACCCGGCCGATACAAGGAAGGTCCTAGCCATGAGTCTTAGCGCTGCACTCAATGCCAAAGTGGAGAATACTCACTTTGGCGTCTTCAGGATGTGATCAGAGAGTGAGCAGAGCAAATGAAAGTTTGCTTCCAGATCCCCTTTGTACCAAAAGAAGGGGATTTCCCAGGCTCCCCTCTCTTCCAAGGTTTGAGGACTAATGCAGTCAAACTCGCTGTAGCCACCACCTGTTTATAAAGACCACCTGTGTATAAAGACCACTAATCTTGTCTCTCTAGGAAGAAGTTTGCATGTTTAAGAACCTGTCTATAAAGACTGCCTGCTTAGAAAGACCACTTTGATATTACTTCTCCCTTGGGTGGTCTTTATAGACAAGTTTCACTGTATCAATCAAGCACAGAAGAGTAACAGTTAGGGGGACTTCCCACATAGTAATGTGATAGCACTGGGCCGGTAATCTTCAGGTCCCATATTCATAAAACCCTGCTTATTTAGTTCCACGCTAAGTGTATTTCAAATGATACAGTTCAGTGAGCAACAAACATTTTTTTTGGAAAGTCCCAAACTAGTGTTAGCTGGGTAAACCTTAGGTACCCACAAAGTAAACCCTAGTAAGAAACTAAAAGGGCAAGTGTTTAATTTTTAGCCACGTCATACAAAATAGACTTAGCATGCAACTAAGCTAGCAGGCCGTAAAGGACCTATAGCGTCTAGATGGCCTTATTTTCACAATTCGGATCTCTATATTCATAATGTGACGGCTTCCTTCAATAAGGAACAAAGCTGGGATTTAAATATTTTAAAGGGATTTTAGCCAGAGATTGGGAAGAAATTAATGCTGAAACCCAACTTCCAATTCAGTTTTATTTATATGTGCAGTTTTGGTATACAATACAATATTATTATGATTGAATATCCCTTATTCTCGCACTCTCTTTGTGTAATTTGTCAGTAGTCATGGCAAAATATCACGGCAAAATGCTGAAAGGGCTTCATACTGATTAACCAAAGCAATTGTCAATATTTTGAAAGATTTGTCCAATCTGAACTAAAGAATGTTATTCTTGAAAGTTACAGAATTTAGCTCATGAGTGTATTTCATCGTGTGTGAATTTGAATAAAATGTATATTTGTGTAAAAATGAATCAATGATACTCCCATAATTTGTATGAAGAGTATTATTCATTGCTTTTTAAAGATATGCGTTCTTTGATGATATTTTGTGTCATATAAAAGTGGCAATAACTAACACATGAGCGCCAAGCAACTGAACGATGTATACATGTGTATATATATTTGTAATTTGCTCTTTTTTTCTTTTCTTTTTTACTGCGTTTAGATTAATTTGTCTGAACAAATTCTTTTTGAAAAGGGGATAGTTTTGCACACACAAATTCAGCATATTGTATCCAATTTTATTCTTTTGTATCGAAATCATGAAGAACAAATTTATTAATATTTTATTGTAAAATAACTCTTGAGATTTGGGCTTATTGTGGGCTTTAAACAATTTTATTGGAGGGGGGGGGGGGTGGTGGGGGGGGGGGGAGAGTGGGACAACATGCTCTAGATGACTCTTGTAGCTATGCCACTGTTCAAATGGATACACCGATTCAGAGGTTTGGGGCTTTCTTTATTTGAATTAGGTAGTAGATGGAAGTGACAACTTGACGCGTTATCACCAGCCTATATGTATAGTAAAACCTTAATTATTGCGGCCACCTGGCTGTACCCTGCAGAGGAAAACGATATTATGGAACCTGTCTACAGTGGCAACTTTATTTCCCTTTTGATAAGTGGTCACTGTACACAGGTTTGACTGTCAGTCCACCTAGGGGCCATCTACAAAGTATGTACGCACTTTAGGGGGGATAGGGGGTTCACGCCAATGCGTACAGGGGGGTCCCACCGTTAGCGTACGCAAAAAAGCATACACAGTTTTTGTGTCAGTACCCGGTCTCATATGTTCCACGATGTATAACAGGTTAACCTGTCCCTACTAGATTTTGCAATCCCCATAGAGTGAGTAAATACTAGACCCATCAGGTTCCTGTTGACAATGGGTTGGGTTGAACTCTTCCATTGAAACAGAGGAGATACACACACAAAAAAACAGTGTTTGAAAAGAATGTCTGGTAGCACACTTAATGGTGCATACAAATGTACTGCGCATGTACTGGACCTCATCCGAAGAATTTCGGACCAAAATGTGCGTGCGTACTTTGTAGATGGCCCTTAATTGATCCATATATCCAGTCTGTAGTATGAATTGAGATATAATGAGAATAGGGGATAAATTATTTGTATTTTATAGTGTCAATCTGTTATCTGCTAGTCCACTGGTCTCCTTTGTGTGCTGAATTAATTTATATTAAAATGTACTAGTTAAAAAAAGTAGTATTAAAATAATATTTGCCATTGAATATGACAAAACTTTTCTATAGAATTCCGCTTTGTAATGATAACAAGGATCCAATATAGGTCATTTCATATCGGTAATGTTTTTTTTATAAAGAATGTGCATTTATTGGTCTGTAAAACCCTATAAATTTAATTTAGCATTATTAAACATTTTTGCTTATTTCATGAATGCTAGGTTCGAGTTGACCCACTTTGGAGTGGCATACCAGTTATGGTGTGCCATTGTTCAGTTGTGATGTATCATGCCATAATATAAACTACATGTTTTAAAGGATATTTCAAGATTTTAAAAACATTTTGTATGTAACAAAATTCAGCTAGAACTGGTTTTCTTTCCTTGTTTACAATAATAATAATGTGATATCTGCTTCACTTATTTTCAGGGTCTTAACATTAATATGTTCTCCATGAACACTGATTTGACAGAACGTTTCAATGCTGCAAAGTGCAAACTTCTATAAATGTTATTCATGTTATATTCAGTATTTAGGATTATTTATTCAGCTTCCAATATATTTACAATAAGGAAAAGGTTCCACAGATATTAGCCATAGCGCCATTATTGATAGGTTGAAAATTTTCATTTTTTGTGTGATGCGTGGCGAGATGTAATTTCGTACTCTGCTGCTGCTGCTGCTGTACTTCGTCATGTGACGGATATTTTGATGCGTGGTTGCAATTTATACTTGAGTGCCACAGGAGTGGTACAATTTAAGATGTCAATTGTTATGTTTTTTTCTTGTATGTATTGGGCCACTGTATGCGACCTTCTATTTGATCAGGTGTAAATAAAAAAATACGTATTATGAACGAACACTAAGTATATATTTTCTTTTGTTGGAGGGAGTCGCCAAAATGACAGTGGAGCGCCTTTATAAAGAGCTTTTATACAACAAAACCCTCTTATAATTTACCCCCCCCTCCCCCCTCCCCCCTCCCCTTCCCTCCCCAACATAAGATTATTTCATGGTCCCAAAGCACTCGTTATGTATGTTCATTTCCTCTTGACGCAATTTTACACAGATTACAAAATGTGTGTTAATTTTGGTTGTGTAGTTTGTTTTAGGGCGCTGTGAGTGACACCATGTCAGGTTCCCATTTTGGTCAATTTTTACCAAGTCAGTGCCTGATAAATCACACTAACTGCCCATAAACAACGAGCTATACGCGCACCATTGTTAGTGTGCATTCAGCCGTGTTCCAAGAGAATGGGCATAGTTGTTCGATGCCCAAAAACAAAAACTACACAACCAAAATTACTGTTCTTGGTATCGTTTTTCATTGGAAAAGACACCCTATCCAATGGACATAATCCTTTTGATACTATATTTTGGGAAGTGCCCCATTCCGTTTTTTTTGGTGGCCACCCTGTATAATGTCCATTTAACTTGAAATTTTCACACAACACCCAGTGGACATATCAGATAACAATATTCATTGTATTAACCATTCATCACTTTTTGCACATTAACAAAGTTACTAGATCTCTTTAACAATTTTCTTGGTCACAAGTCAACAGGACACTAAGAGCATTCAGGTACAATTGCATACCACACACAAATTGGACTACAAAGCATGCAAAAAAAATAATTACAAAACAAACATCAAAACAGAACAGACGAGAGGAGACAAGCAAAACAAACGAGATTGACAACGCTAGTTCAGTTTTTTAGTTTGCTCTATATCTGGTTGTATTCAAGAAATTCTGATCTTGCACACTCACACAAGGAAAACTTCATCAAAAAGGTGAATTGGGATTTGGGATAGGGGCTAAACAAAAACCAACTGCTGGAAATGAAAAACATGACATGTATTGCGTAGACATCTATGTTACACAATGATGCATAAAAACTACAATTTTGTCTACATCCAATTTGTCTAAACCTTGGTTGGTCCAATATTTTGTCTAAACTCAGTTATCTATTATAGTTACATGTATATGGTCCAAGAATCAAATTTTCTATTGGTCACGCAGATAATATCCCTTTGGTCTAACATGCATTTTGTCTTATTACAAGTTAGGGTGAAGGGTTTTAGTTTGCATTAAATAAAATGTTGATGGACACAACATTTGTATTAATTAGCTGACCTGGTCATCTGATGGAATGATACAGAGACCACACGAAACTTTAGATGGTCAGGGTGTAAATTGAATGAGATTAGACCAAACTGGTGTTCGACAAACTGTAGACAAACTGGCTTCAGACCAAAAGGCTATTAAGCAATGATGCTACACATGTATCTTCTCTTTAACCAAACATATCTGTCTGGTGACTTTTTAGTGTCTTTTTGTAAGAATTTGCAATTAAAAACTTTTGAAAACCGGATCCTTTGATCGTGAAATAAAAAGCACCACTCTCTAAAAAACAGCCCTGCTGAGACAGCAGGTCACTCAATGAACTTTCCATCCCTCCTAACAATTTGAAAGCCTCATAAATAGTTACTTTTCAGAGACAAAAACAACAACAAAAATGCAAGTTTTGTACACACAATCATATTTAAATATCGATCTCGCTGAAAAACAAACACAAGATGCCATCCTAAAATGAATCAAATTCATACAATATACAGAATACAAATGCGGGAACATTTGGCAAACAATAAATACAAATATTATTTTTTACGTTAAATACAGAAACGGATAAAATTAGTTCATGGGCAAAATAAAAATTTAAAAAATCATGTATCTTCTTACATTCACAATCAGCTTCTTAAAAAAGGAATTCCTTTTAAATTATATATATAAAAAACTAAGCATTCATCAGTAAGGCAATAAACTTTTCAATCAATTAAATATGATTGCTAAAAAATGCTCTCCTAAAATCTTGCACAGATCAAAGGGAACTATTCCCTAAAACTCAGTACATGAGGTTGCTTAAAAAGTTCTTCTAAAAAGAAATTTGCACAGATATTATATTAAAAAAGGAATAATTTTGTTCAAAACTTACTACACATAAAATGGAAAAGATCACGGCCTTCCAATCAAGGGAATATTACTCTACATATTTTTGGTCGCATCTACTGACAAAATTAAGTATGCATAGCTAAAAAGAAACTGTTAATGAAGATCATGAACAAAATACTGCTGAAAACTGCTTATTTAACTGTAAAAGTCAAATATCGTACAAGAAAAGCAAGTTACTTAATTGCAGTGTACTTGAATTCACGAGGTGGAAAAACAGGAAAAGGGTTTTGACAATACTGGACCTTGAAACACGAAGGCAACAATTAAGCCCTCAAAGTAACATGGGCAAACAAGACTGCAAAGCGATACATGAGCACAAAACGAAACACTTCAGGTTAAATTTGTTGTAAACGCAGACACACTTGCTTCCAAAGACATAAATAAGACAGGGCTCGAAGTGGGCACATATGTATGAACAGATTTCAACAAATGAGGAACATCACATACATAACAAAGTCTCGCGGGGATCATGCAAGTGGCCCTTACCTTGTTCGTTCCGGTAAACCCTTGTTTTTGTTTTGTTGTTTTACATCAGTATTCTTTATGATTAAAAAATCTACTGTTTATATCGCAGGAATCATGCTAGAACACAACATGCCAGTCAAATGTGACCATTACTTCAACTAAACCTCCCGGGTACTGTACGTTCGTTCGCATGCATGCACACATATAACTTCTTCCTTTTGATGTATCTGATCAACTGATGTTTGTGCGAGTTTTCCCTGCAGCATAAATTGGAATCTAAACAAATACAGTCAACCCTGTGTATAGTCGACCACCTAGCTAGTGGCCATAATGGGCGACAGGTTCCATAACATTGATTTTGCAGGGGATCACTATTTGTGGCCACAATAGGCAACTTGGCTGCTATAGACAGGTGGCCACTATGAAGACAGGTTTGACTGTACAGGTTCCATAACATTGATTTTCTCGGCAGGGGATCACTTTTTGCGACCACAATAGGCAACTTGGCTGCTATAGACAGGTGGCCACTAAGACAGGTTTGACTGTAGAGTTTAACCTTGACCGAGTGAGATGAAGGTCTTTTCTGGTTCTCTTTTACATAATTTTCCCCATTTTGTTTCACACTTGGGGACAAAAACTTGCCGAAGCATGTTCATCCTTGCAATCATGCGGTAACAGCACACATCAGTCTTCTTAAAAGTTTACACAAAGGGAAATGTGCATTTACACAAGCGTGTAGCTTCTGTATTTTAGACTTTTTGTTCTATATATATATATGATCAACTGGTCTGTTTATTAATTTGCCCAACAGCTTAAATGGTAATTCAAACAAATATATATATATATATGTATTCTGATCTGTTCGCAATCAAACTAGAACATCACACCTCAGTCAAGGTCTTTTTTTCTCATTTGCAAGTTTGCCTCCATCATGCTGCAGGGCGGATTTGCATTTACACACAATTCTTTTTTGGCTTTTTGTTCTATTTATGTGACGGATCAACAATCGTACGCATCGATTCCTATCCCCGCACAGCTCAGTCAAGGTCTTTTTTTCTCATTTGCAAGTTTGCCTCTATCATGCTGCAGGGCGGATTTGCATTTACACACAATTCTTTTTTGGCTTTTTGTTCTATTTATGTGACGGATCAACAAGCGTACGCATCGATTCCTATCCCCGCACAGCTTTACGTCAGTGTGACATTATCTACTGCTTCACTGATCGAATGCACAGCCACTTTCTACAAAATATTTACTTTTTCCCCACACTTATTCATGCTCTGCCCTTTCACTGCACATGTTATTGTGTCTGCAGCGTGTGATGAATATTCATTTTGTGGTTTAAATCCAAGAAAATCCTCCAAAAATATCACACTTTACGGTGTGCATCATCCTGGAAAATATTGTTTCTTTTTTTTCTTTCTTTTTGTTGTTGACATGTACACTTCCTCAGCAGTTTACAAAGATTTATGGCACACAAATGAACGCTTTGGAAAATAGAATTAAGTATCACAGACTTTTGTAATAACTTTTCTCAAGATTTGTGACAAATGTACTTAATACATAATGTAGCAGTTAAGGTGTATTTAGTTAAAAATGACAGTTAAAAGCAGACATCTTTGAAAAATGGATTGTCAAATATCAGCTCAACTGGAGAAATATTCACTATATTTGGTGTGAAGTTTTCACCAAAATGCAACTCTGCACAATATCCGAGTTTTTCAGTGTTTTACTACCAAAACTGACAAATACATACTTTATAAATAAAATGTTGACGTGTATAAAATGCCCAAATGCTTACTGTTCTATTTGAACCATTTTTATTACATTAATACATATTATTTTACATTTGCAGTAAAAACAATCGGATCACATTTCCGCTTTTTATCTGGCAAGGGGAGGGAATTAGAAAAATACTTTTATCATCACTTTAAAATTCTAAGCGTGCTGTACATATCAAATTCGAGCCATGGAGAACCATATTTTGTTTAATGCAGTATCAATTAATATCAGTTACAATTTTCAAGTTTATTTTTATTTCATTATGAGCTATTGGATTCTCATTAATAACAACTTGTTTTTGTGCAAATAATCTATATCTATTTTTTCTTCAATTTGCATGGTTGTGAATCAATTTATTCCTCAAAGTCAAACCTAGCTGCTTTAATCCAAAATTAGTTCATTTATACAAACGTAATGAAAACAAATTTCATCAAGCTTTACTTTTACCTTTACTTTCAGTCAAATGTTCATCCCCTTATCTTTGTATTATAGGATTTGTACCCACATAGGACAAAATTTGCCAAAGTCAACAGTTTTTCCTTATTCCCAATGACTTTAACAGCTTCTTTAATAGCAAAGTATGCTATATATATATTTTGGAACAACATTCACATGGGTTCCACGACCATCGATTGTCTGTCAGATATAACCAATCATTCAGTACATTTTCTTGGGGGGGGGGGGGGGGGAAGGGTGCACTTTCGGGGGAAATTACAACATTAATGTTTTACACGCTACGTAGACATGATATGCATGGTCATTGACATTGCGATTAAGACAAATATTTTGGGTGTATTTAATTTGCTTACCATGTATACATACAAGTAAAATACGGTTAAAGCTGCTTTCCAGGGGTTACAATAAAAAGACACTTACGTACAAAGAACAGTCATTATTCTTTAACTACGAGAACAAATGAAAATGTGTGAAAATGGTCATGTTTGAAGACCTTTACAAACTTGTAACTATTATTTCTTATTTCAGTTAATATCATAACTGGTAATATACCATTTGACATGTCAGGTAGCGGGAAAGTCTATTTCCAGCAGAAATATTTGTAACTTGTAAACTTAACTTTTGTGTTTGTACGTATATATTCTGTAAAACTTTCTTCAGTTACTACTGCAAGCTGTTACAAATCATAGATTATACAGTATTTTTCATCTTGTCATAAAAGGCTAAACAATCTATAACTTAATATCAGATTGTTCCAATAAACAAAAATGAGGATGGTAATAATACTTGCACACATCTACCATATTAATTCCCTGATAAAAAAAGTACACGTAGACAATATTTTGTTGGCGTTTCGATATTACGGTTGCATCTACCAGTCTATTCATTAACTTATAATAACTTATTTACAGGTCAAAACACCAGACACAATTATATAGACAAACGTAAAGATGCATTCAAAAACCTGTGCATACAGTATTTTCATATCATATACACTTCACTCTTGACAAAGTTCACTTCTCTTTTAAAATTCGAAGAAGAAAAAAACGATGACTACCATTCTTTTCTGGAAAGGTTATCAAAATCGTTATCATAAATATCCTGATAATAACCTGAAAGATGGGCTATACCCCATTTCATTATTTCAGTAAGACGTATATACTTATATATAAATAATATATAGGAGCAGCACTCATTGCTTTTCTTTTTAAAGGAACTGCAGTGTCAAACTAGAGAGGGCGCCATAAAGAACTCACTGGGGAGGGCCATGTCATTGTAACCAGGGGATGTTTCTCACTAAAAATCAATGCTAAAATCAATTTTAGTGATAAGTGAAATACTAAAATAGGTGGGTTTGTGTTAAACGCAGCACTCTAGCATGATTACGCAACAATCCCTTGGGTAAAAAGTGTGTGGTGTACACAAGCAAGGCGCCTTTCCGTGACCTCTGACCTCTTTGTTAAGCCCCCTCTAATAAGACAATACGATACAGTGCCTTTAATAAGGAAAGGATAATGAGAAGAATTTCAGATCATTTAATCATACTTTTTTTGGTAAGTCTGCCATTAAGGGCCATTCAATATGAATGCAAGATGGGTTTCTAATTATGGAATCAGATTCCATTTTAAAAAAATACTACATGCAAGAAATTTGAATGCATTGAAAGTAATCAGGTTTATAATATCCTGATGCAGCAAAGGAGTTATCAGAAAGTCTACTAATATTACTCCTTGGCTCCACAACAAGGCAAGAAAATATTTGTTATCATTATAATTATACCATTACCTTGCAATTGTACTGCACAAATATTACACAAAAAACAGCTTGGAATACTTTTCAAATGTTGACAAAACTATATTATGATTGGTCGAGGAATCATTTACATGTACTGTACACCGCATAAAAACGAACACATGGGACTGTTATCTCAAAACTGCTCATAAGACGACACAAGGCTGGGGAACTTTCATGTGGGATAACGAACTATGACACTATTGCAATGCTCTGCTCTGATTACATCTGTGACAATTAGGTTCCGCACCCAGGGTCACTCTGGTTCACTACACTACCCATCCTCTAGCCGAGGGAGTGAAATCGGTTAAAGCAATGTCACCCCCCAGAGAAGGGGTAGGAAACGTGGAGTAAATGTGGGGGTGTTGTTTGCACGATCAGATAAGCGCTTGACTTCCAATCACGGGACCCGAGTTCGAACCCCTATCGATGCCGCGGCACTTATGTCCTTAAGGTGACCACTGAGACAGGTTTCACTGTATTTTAAAACAGGACCTTAACTCTTTTTTTTTTAAACATAACAAAAATAATTTGGGGAAGTAAATGGTGACGTTTAATACTAGCTTTATATTAGAAGTGCACACATAGGGGTTAATAAAATGGAACTAGGTCTATGATGGACATACACGTTCACCTTTGAATCAGAAAGATTATTTTTATCCGTTCTAATTTGCTATTCATCCGATATGAAAACATAAAAGTAGTTAAATTCTAACCTCAATATTTAAATGCAAAGACATGTATGTACGGTATGTCATGGTCTGCAATCAATCGATCGATGAGTTTAAATTCTCTAAATCATACACTCGAATATGGTTAACATTTAACATGAATTAATATCGTATTACATCATTGATGATGTTCAATAAAATCTATTCTATAACATTTGGTAACACAATGCACTCTATCAATGGTGCAATTGCAAAATATTTTAAGTGTTATTCAAGTATTAATTCTCCGGCATGCGTCTGATTTACATGTATTTAATAACAATCAACGTCCCGTCATGTTTTTGTCATTATTAAATTCTACACACTTATTTATAAACCTCAATGCTCGGGTTAACGTTGAGGAGGCTAGCCCTCAAAGTGAAAGTATACAGTTAAACAGTATCTACTTTCCATTCTCAGAGGCTACATGTATGATACCAAGTAAAGTCCACAGAGTTAATGATGAAACACAGTGCTGAATAAAACAAACGATTCATTTTCCGAATACCACATGTGTGGTAATAACTACACAACTTCTACCATAAACTAAGACAATTTTATCACCTGTCAATTGTTGCAATTGACTCCTTTAATGTTCCACAAGAACATTTGAACATCTTGTATCATAAATTCAAGTTACTTTAACACAAAGACCGCAATACAAGAGCGAATGAGGTCTGATAAATAAATGTACTTTTACAATTCGCAGCCCCAAAAATGAGGAAAGATAACTACGTAAATGCCAGTTCACGGCCCAAACTAATGAATAAAACGGGAACTCAATACCAAGTAGTTACATCCCACACTCCAAGCCGGGTAGATTAGAGCTGCTATTACCCATCTGCCAGGGAGTCGGGGGCAAGCCAAACGTCTCCCCTTCATCCAGCTCCTCAAACACTTTGAGGTCGTCCATGATCATGGTATCGCTGATGGACGACGCCGTGCTGTTGGAGGTATCGTTGAACGCCTGGTTGCTTGGAAGGAGGGATTGCGTGTCCTGCAGCTGGCCGTGGTTTCCATTCTGCTGGTCTGCAAGATCGTCGTACTTCAGGGCAAAATCCGCCATGTGAGAGTTCACGTTCGACTCGGTTTCGACGGCCGTCTGGCCATTGCTTTGCGCCCAGCTGGTGTCGCTCAGATCCGACACTTGCTGAGGATTGATTTCAGTGTTTAGGAGGTTATTTACAGGGGCAAAATCTTCTTCGGTGACATCGATGTCTAGAAGATCTTGCGTGAGGTTGCGCTTTGCTGCGAAGCTGCTTGCAGGTCCATTCTGCACCTGACTCACTTGGTCTTGGGGCATTACGGGTATCACTTGGACGTGGGATGCCATGCCACGGTTGGCATCCAGGGCGTTCTGGGCTTGAGCCAGCTCTCCTTGGAACTGCAGGAGTCGGCTAGCAGCGTGATCTGGTAAGGGA
Organism: Echinarachnius parma; assembly: GCA_037951105.1. Classification (NCBI taxonomy): domain Eukaryota; kingdom Metazoa; phylum Echinodermata; class Echinoidea; order Clypeasteroida; family Echinarachniidae; genus Echinarachnius; species Echinarachnius parma. The sequence goes on along the minus strand of JBAMJV010006302.1, from coordinate 32,748 downwards.
ACCGACTGACTCCTATTCTGCAGGGCTTGCTTGTTGAACAGGTTCTGGATGCTGCCCGTGTTGTTCAAGAGATTCATGATCTCTGTCTCGATCTGCTCCTGCGTTACTGCGTTACTGAAGCTATTGGTGGTGGTCTGGGTGTTGAGGGTCGATGGGCATGCAGGACCAGAGGGGTTGCGTCTTCTCTGCCACACGGCCTGTTGGTGTTGGTTGTGTCCACTACCAGCTGGGAAGGTGGAGTTCAGAGGAACAGTACGTGAGGATAGAGTCATTCCTGGAGTCGCGTGGGTAGTGTGGATCAAAATCTGCTGTTGTGCAGCCATCTGGTTTGGTGCAGGGGATGCCACGTTTTGACGCACCTGACCCTGAAACTGAACAGAGCTTGGACTGGATGCAGCCAGTCTCTTGGAGTTATTAGATAACCGCCGCTTCCTAGTTGGTGTTGCAAACTCTGGTTGAGGAGTGCGCTTCCCTTTTCCCTTGTTAAATGAATTTGCATCCTGCACTTGATCTTGTGAATCACTAGAGAGGAGTGCCTGGTTCAGAAGGCTTCTCACGCCAGGGTGCGTTGCTTTGGGTTTGTGCTTGGGCTTGTGCGGACTGTATTCGCCTTCCAGCTCAATCATGTTGATGGGAGTGAAAGCAAACGTTTTCCCATCACTTGGACTCGGGGGCACACTGTCCCCTTGACCTTGATGCATTGGCATTGCTGCACTCTGGGCTCTGTGGATCAGGTGTGGTGGTGGTGATTGCAGCTCAGCTATGGGCGTGGTGGGAACTGACCTTGCACTCCTTTCTGTCAGAGGTGCATTGATGTAGGAAAGGTTCTCAGAGGCCAGGAGTCTCTCCAACATCTTGGGTTGTGTGGTCTGGACTTGTGCCAATCTTTGCTTTCCGAATAGAGTGGCGAGGGTGTCTCTTTGTTGGCTGGTGGTTATTGCTGGAGCTGTCTGCATCTGACTGATGAGGGTCATCTCTCCTGGCTTAGACCTGTTGGGCAGCATGGTAGCAGCAGACATGCCAGATACCATCAGCATAGGACTCGCTGTGTTTTCTGCTTCAGGAAGGAGAGAACCTGATGGCTGGGCAACCATCTGGTTGATTACACTTGAAGCATCCTCTACACACATCTGTGGAAGTGTAACTCCAATGTTATTGCCCTGCTGTCTGACGCCTCCCTGCTCTGCAAGCAGCTTTGATAGAAGGCCACTTTGCCGCAAGTTGGCAAGCTCCTGATGTCCCATCACGACTACTCTCTGACCTCCGACCGTGGCTGTTGTCCCTACATCTCTGTCACTCAAAGCAACAGAGCTACTGCCATCATCTGGTGCTGTTCGAATTAGAATGTGCTGGACATTTTGTCCATCTCTCTGGTTAGCTACGCCTTGGGGCAACTGCACCTGTGCCAGGACAAACCCACTGGGGATCTCAGCAAGAGTACTGGTCATGGATTGCTTTGGTAACGATGCCGAAGCCTGTGATGCAGAGGCCTGAGCACTTCTCAGCAAACTTGCAACAGTCTTCCCACCACCGTTTTGGATTAGACTGCTTCTTGTATTATTGACACTACTCTTAGATATTTCAGAAGGCAAGGTATTGACTACAGTTTTTGTTGGTCCATGCAAGGGGGTATGTTTGTTAGATGAGATAACTGCTGGATTTGTCACCGCAAACTGGGAAGGTACATTGGTTGTTACGTCGACTCCGCTCTGAGGTGCGTTAGATATGTTAGATAATACACAATTACCCTGGAATGAATCAGATCCTATTACGGCCACAGAAGAAAGTAATTTCATGGGCTGCGTAGCAAAAGTAACAGATGTTGTTGATGTAGATGGCACACTTGCAACAATAGATGGAGAATTTGTCACATGGACTAGACAAGATGGTGCAGTTCTTATATTGACATTTGATGAAGATACAAGCTTAGTATTTTGATTGGACATCGCATGAGCCATGACATTAATGGGGCTTGTTAGCGACGGGCCCGGAGCACGCGCAGAATGTTCAATAAGAACAGGAGTCATGTTCTGAGGCCTCATGTAGCCTGTTGTACCCGTGTTTAAGTTGATTCCCTGAGATGACAGAACGTTCTTGTGGCAAGCGCCGCTGCTAGAGGACATGGCCTGGTGAGGGTGGGGTGGGGCGGCCTGCGCAACCACCGCAACCTGCCCAGGTGCGACCTGGTTCTGTGCTTGGTTCTGTCTCATTGCAGCATTTGCGTTTGATACGGACTGGAGACTGCTCCCAACACTCCCCATCTGCTTGAGCTGGTTTGCCGGCACCACCAGGACTTGCCCATTCTTTATGGCATTCTGAATACTAGCTGCTGGTATCATAGGATTACTAATGACGGTATTGCCAACAAGGGGGCTACGGACAACGTTCATTGGAGTCTGGTTGCCAACGGCTGCAAGATTCTGAACAGGACTCTGAAACACGTTCTGTCCTTGCTGTACTATTATCTGCTGAGGGCTTGTCAACTTTGAAAGATTCTGAAGCGGTATAACTTTCTGTCCATTTGCCCCATTAACCACATAATACTGCACTGACGAGGAGCCGCCAACACTCTTGTTGGAAGGACTCAACAGGAGCATTGGAGCACTTGTATCTCTGACTGGCGTCTTGGGCTGAATCGGAGCAAAGCGCCTCTTGCTGGGACTCTCCTTGGAAGCAACCGAGCCATCGCCTGTGGTCGCATTACTTGAAGACATTTGATTTTCTGTGCTAGTACTGCTTTCACTGCTCTCCGCTAACAACGTTGAGTTTGCACCCACCACCTCGCCACCCCCTGATGTGACAAACTTCTGCTCCAGATGCGTTACCTTGTCGGTGGTCCTTAACACCTGTGGCTGCGCAAGCTCTTCCTCTGTCCTGGCCACCGCCTGTTTGCTGCTGACTGGACTAGTGCCCTCCTGCAGGCGTTGCTGGTTCTCCTCCGCTTGCCGCTTCCTGATCTCCTGCCGGTACTGCAGCGTCTGCTTCAGCTGGTAGTTGGTCTCTTTGTGACGCATCTCCGGGGTCAAGTCCGGCCTGTGGTAGCCCTCCGAGTGACCCATGTGGCTCTGGACGACCAGGATGGAGTGGGAGCTCTTGCTGACCAGCTTGTTGCTGGTAAGATGCTGGGCAAGCTGGAGGCTGTTGGCGAAGGTCCTGCTGGCGATGCCTGCAGCCCACTCACAGATGACCTCGCCGGCAGCCACTTTAAGGTGGTCATCCTCCATACTCAGCAGAGACGTGGGGCAGCTGGGGCAGGGGCTTGGGAGATTATCCATCTGCATTAGAAAAGAGACAATAGCAGGAGAGAAAAAACACTGGTGAAATATGCAATTGCAGTAAGCAGAGGTGAAGACTTGACATGGATAAAAGCACATGAAATCTGAACAGATGATTTGGTTAGAATATTTTAAGTACTAGTATTTCATTCTTGGTTTGATTTTGTAGAGAGAGGAAAGACTCAAATGATAATCCAAATGATAACAATAATGAGAAATAAAAATGTGAAACACACCTGACAAATATTACATTTATAGCAACAAGTAAGAAAAGGTATTTTTAGTTAATATCATATCTTATAAATATGAGAAGTACAAATGTAAAATACCTCTTCAAATATCATAATATATAGAGACATATATGGGAAAAGAGAGCATATATGTGTAGTTTTTTTTAAATATCCGTCTTCATTCTTCTTACAAACAGTATACACAACAGCGACCATAACTCCTTCACAGATGTTCAATTCGTATGGGTATGAGTCACCGCTGAGATAAAAAGATGGAAGGAAGGAAGTTGATTGTTTGTACTGCAATAGGAAAGACTTTTGGTTCCCCTGCATTGCTAGTAGAAAGAACCCTTTGGGGGGAATCCCTGAATAACAGAGGGGGAAATCTCACAATAAGACATGGATTCTCCCTACCCACTAAAAACAAACAGCAATATGTATTCCCTCTGATTATTGGACAAAGGAATCTCGAGAGACACTCACAAAGATCCAAAGTTGAACTTAACTCTAAGTTGGACTTAAAGGTAGGCTGAAATCCCTGCTTTGATTCAGGTTTATAGCTTTGAGTATGTGCCTATATTGATATTCACACTCTTTTTTTTCAAAGAAATCCTTAAGTTGGGCAAAAAAGGTAAATTTCATGCAACTTTTTGGCTCTTTTTCGCATCGGTGTTCCATACTCCTAAAAAAGTTATTTATAGCGGAGCGCGCGTGTGCGTACGTGCTCATCGGGTCATGACGTTACATGGTGACCACAACGCGGAAGTACAAAGTACGAGAATTGTCAGCAACGTGCATGGTTTACATGCAGAGCCTTTGACTTGCTAGTAAAACAAACTCGTATTTGCTTGGAAATTGAGGCTTAACTGAAAATGCCTAAGAAATGCATTGTAGCAGGATGCAGCAACACATCTGAGTGTGGATCCTCCATGATATAAACTTAAAACAAATGTTTGCAAATATAGAGAAGAAAAAAATCGAAATAATATCTCTCTGTCAACATGAGTAGATCCACTCAGCATGTACGTCTATGACAATAGAGTACCAAGCTATACTGCGATTGTCACCATGTGACGTCACACAGATGACGTCATTTTTCTTCGCCCGGACTCAATTTTTTTGGGGGGCATTTCCAAAGTAAATTTTCAGGTCCTCATATCATTTATAAATAATTTTCCAAGTGGAAAACAGTTGTCTTATTCGAAATCTTCATGAAAATGTCTTTTTAGAGGTCTAAAATGCCATTTTCAGCTGATTTTCTTGTCATCCTACCTTAAACAAGTATGGAAAGCCATTAGTTTCTTCTTCTTTTTGTTAAAGTCCTTTTTAAAAAGGCATATTAAACATGTTGATTCAAATCATTAATATTTTCTATTATCAAGGAGATGTCATGCTCTTGATGCAACATTTATGAAAAGTCTAACATATTTGCATTTTTGTTTTTGAATATGCTTTATTCAAAGGCTACAAATAGCTTTCCATAATTTTTAAGTCCAACTTAGATTTAAGTTTAGGATCTTTGTGATGTAGCTTAGTGAGCTGTGTTCTATGAATATCATTTCTGCTTTTCCAACTCTAATCAGTATCTTAGCATTGTCGTATTTCCTTAGTTTTGATTGATACCTTAGAGGAAATATATATGCCTAGAAGTGAGAAGATGTATGATCTAATCGGTGTCAGTATTAAAGCGAAAATGATTTCGCATTTATGTAGCTTCCCTTGGTAAAGATGGTAATGATACGTACCCCATGTTTGGCTGTAGGTGCGTCGAGGGGAGGGAGGGATGGTGATGTCAGTTCCAGCTTCTTCCGCATGCCGCTGTAGCAATATGTACACTGGAGTCAAGGTTCATAACTGACTGGAAACATCAATTCAAATCAATTGTATTCAATTCCAAACAATTATGCACAGGAATTGTTAATTCAATTCAATTGTTTCAAGTAACTCTAGTTTCTACAAGGACAATAGACAATGTATTGTTAACAAAACAAACTAAATGTCTGCTTGAGTAATATCTCTTCCCTGTCCAAATGTCAATCTAGGCTTTAAAATGAAATAGTCAGCATTTTCAGAATAATTTTGGAATAATTTAATCAAATTGATCCCATGTTAAAGTCATGGTAAAAAATTTACCCCCCCCCCCCCCAACCAGGGTAAATGTACATTAAAACTACAAGTAACTTTTCCATTCTTAAATTTCTCAAAATTCTGTTTTTTTTAAATTAAATAGTCGGCATGTTCAGAATAATAATAGATTAATTTAATCAATTGATCCCATGTTAAAATCAGAATAGATATCATGGTAAAAAATTACCGCTCCCCCAGGGTATATGTACATTAAAACTACGAGTAACTTTTAAGAAAAATGGGCTAAGTGTACTTTAAGCCAAAATTACATGTGCATATCAACATTGTTCATCCCTGCAAGCTCTTGGAGCACCCACTAAGGTGACTAATTTAACATGCCAGCAAGAATGGCACATTATAATTATTATTTGGAAAGGATATCTTGAGTTGCCCCTGGTCCCCAGTCGCCTGGCCTGGACAGCCGGAAACACATTCTTGATGATCTTGCCAAAGTCTGCTGCGCTTAACGGCCGCTGACTGGTACTCTCACAGAACGACCTACAGGGAACACGGAGACAAAATATAATTAACCCGTTCAGGAATAATTGATTTTCTTACTACATGCATTCTCCATACAGCCTGAGTATTTTCGGGACAAGTCCTGAAGAGGTTAAACTACTGGAGAGTCTATGACCGGATAATTGATCGTTACGAAAGAAGGCTGCAGATAAACAACAAGCAAATGAAAAACGGGATGGACAGAAAACCCTCAAACAATTCCTCCTGCTACTTTGTTGAGGGAGGCATACAAAAAAAAATCTAGTCAGTCATCTTAACTGTATTCCTCATAACCCTCTTGCTTCGGTAGTGAGACTTCAATGTGGCTTTAAACCCGTCATCTGGAAGGGTAGTCAACTTGACTAGACTAGTCAATGAAACAATCTCTAGTCATGTCATCTCAGCAGTATTTCTAGGTATCAGTACATATTTCAATAAGACTTTAAACTCGAACTTTGACCAAGTGGAAGGGTGGTTAACTTGACTAGTTAGTCAATGACACTGAAAATCTACTTAGTCATCTCAACTGTGTTCCTTGTAAACATCTTGCTTGTGACTTAAAACATATTACTAATGGCTAGCACTGAAAGGGTAATGAGGGTAGTCAATTTGACTAGGTTAGTCGCAACTAACAATAGTTGGTCATCTTACCTGTACTCTTTGTAAACTTCTTGCTTCAATATATTACTAATGGCTAGCCACTTAGATGGTAGTCAACTTGACTAAGTTAATCATAACAACTAACACTAGCTAGTCATCTTACCTATTCTCTTTGTAAACCACTTAATTGAGAAGTGAAGTATCAGAAGTACCATTGCTATCTTTAATAAGACTTAATCTTTTACTATTAGCTAGCACGGAAAGGGTAATTAGGGTAGTCAACTTGACTAGGTTAGTCACAACCAACAATAGTTGGTCATCTTACCTGTACAGGAAACTTGCTTGGGAAGTTATCACTGCTGTATCGAATGTGACCTCCAATCTACCAGTATTACTAATGGCCAGCCACTGAGAGCCTAGTCAACTTGACTAGGTTAATCAACAGAACTAACATTAGTAAGTCATCTTACCTGTACTCTTTGTAAACCTCTTGCTTGGGTAGGGAAGTATCAGTGCTCTTTCGACTGAGACTATTATTAATGACCAGCAACTGGAAGGGTTGGTCAACTTGACTAGGTTACTAACAATAGTTAATCAAATTACCTGTACTCTTTGTAAACCTCTTGCTTGGGTAGGGAAGTATCAGTGCTCTTTCCATTGAGACTATTATTAATGACCAGCAACTGGAAGGGTTGGTCAAATTGACTAGGTTACTAGCAATAGTTAATCAACTTACCTGTACTCTTCGTAAACCTCTTGCTTGGGTAGGGAAGTATCGGTGCTTTCTTCAATGTGACTCCGGACCCAGTTGACTGCTGTTGTCTGATCCAACCTACTGCTGCTCAGCATGGGAGACGTACTGCAAGAAATAAAGCAAATATCAATCAATATTATAATTATTCCAACCAAGATGATGGAAGAGTAGTCAACTTGACTGATGATGATTTATGATGATGAACAAGAAGAAAAGAAGAAGGATAAAAAGTAACAGAAAAAGAAAAAGAAGATTATGATGATAATGATTATCATTATCATCATCATCAGTATTATCATTTATTGTTAATATTATTATTATTAATAACACCATTATAATTATCATCAGTACAGAAAACTTGATCTAGCAGATCACCTGTCTTCAAGGACCATCATCCTATTCACTTGAATACATTAATGCAAAACTTCCACCACGAGGATAAGGGTAAAATTATCCATGATGAATTTCCACGGGAGTTTCATTCCAGCTACAAAGGATTAGAAAAAAAAGTCTGGAACAAAGATGGATGCGATACGATTATACTCCAGGGATGTCTGCTCAAAATATGGAGGAAGGAAATGGTGACATATCCACGTGAAATTGAGGTAATTTCATTTCAGGCGTCCATTAAAGGTATCCACAAACAAATGATTTTAATTTGCACAAAACATTTTTTTTTTAGGCATGAACGAAATCTACAATTACGTATTCATGAGAGAAAAGTATACAGCCATACTTTCATACATGTATAGTTTGGCTGTCTATGATTTATATTAAAGCAGTATAAATAACCATATAAGTAATAACCATAATAATAGATGTTATAACAGAACATTTATTGTTTTTACAAACTTTTATGAGATTCCAACCCATTCCTACAATGATGTGTTTATGAAGGTGTGTCTCTGAATAAGTATTCCACCTCTTGGATCTAAATTACGTGACTAACTTTACTGTAAAGCTATTTCTCTGGGAAAAAAAATAATTTAACTTTCATAATTCCCCTGTTAACAAATAAGAATGATTTTCAAATAGGAGGAAATCCATGTCATTTTGATTTGTCGGTGTTGGCTAAAACAATTTAAACGTGGGTACCTTTAAATCTGATTTTTAATGTTTTTGTTTTGACACAAAGCTGGGATGCTTGAAAATGTGCTGGCACCTGAAACTACGCACAGTCATGTGTAGAGACAAAAACATCCACTCAATTTCCAACTTCCCATACCCATCAGCACATTAGGTCAGTGACAGTATTGAAACTATAATAAAAATATACATTGTAACTTCAGTATTTAATCCTTTGAGTACAATTTTTGTTTAAATCGTTGCTTTATTGACATCAAATCAAATACTGAAAAACCATGACAAACACATAAACCTAGGTTACTTATTTGTTGTTTTTAAGCAACAAAGTACAAGGTGTGAAAATTAGAGAAATAAATATACAATCATAGAATACAACATGCAAAACATAACATTGGGGGGAATTCAACGACACTATGCAACTTTGTTCATTTTTGGGGGATCATTAAGGCATCCACTTGTGTTTTTTATCATTATAATACTCATAAAATTAAATATTTGATTAAGCTTCATGAGAGAAATACACCAAAATTATACACCAAAATAATATCATAAATCAAGGTTTCACACTAACTTTTGTTCTAATTGCCCAGATGGGCAAGTAAAATCATAAATTTTCAAATGTTACTTGCCCAAGCAAATAAGTTACTTCCCCCCCCCCCCTAAACCCAATTGAATGCCCCCGGAGCTCAGACAATGGTGGGTTCGCAAAAATCAATTTCTTGATTAGCGAGTGCATCACTGAGTAGATGTTCAAATTGCATGCCGCTCAAAGATTAGAAGTACAGAACATTCTTTTCATTGATGTGTGTCTAACAATAAACCTTAATTACTTTATACTTTTAACAACTACTACTTAGAGTATCAATATAAATTAGTACACGTAGACATAAATGTTCACATTAATTCTTAAGGATTTATTGGGTGTATTATTGAGAGTAGATGTATAAATTGTTCACAACTCACTAGCTGCAGTAGTTTCTATTATTTACTTTATGTTTTTAAACACTATTTATAAAGTCAATATCAATCATCAAGTACCATACGTTCACATGAATGTTCACATTAATTTATTAAGCACTTATTGGAGTTGTTGAGTACATTACTGAGAGTACGAGTAGATAAATAAATAGCATACCACTCCAAGCATGGAGCTACAATACTTTCTTTAATTGCTAATGTGATTGTAATAATGAACGTTCATTGATTTATTAATGATTATATTGATACTCGGTATCAATGTGACACATGCACATGAATTTTGTTTATTTATTAAGGATATAGTGAGTGCATTATATTTGAGAGTACATGTCCATCTATACAAATTCACAAATTGCAAACCCCTCAAAGCATATTAAAGACTTTATTCATGCCTCCAGCATTGCCCTGGGAATGGGAGGGTTCAACACACTTTCCCCCTCCACACTTGCACAGCTACTGCATTGCCGCTGTATAATATGCACAGTATTTATTCATTAGTTTGATGCAAAATCAATCCACGTCAATTTGTTTTTCAAGTTAACACAATGAGCCTCTGTGCCGTGGTAATGAGCTTAAACGAGAGTGGCTCGTAAAGAGCACTTGATAAATTCTTGATGCGAAAAATAGCACGATGTGAGCTAGCTTTTGTCATATACGGTCGGCCGTTGCTATTTAGGTCACGGCTTTACGTATGGTGAATTGAATTATTCATGGATACCTGTGCTTGGCTTTCCCCCGTTTGTTCGTTCATTCATCCATCCACATTTCTGTGAACACGCTTTCAACTTGGGCGTGTACCTGTGGGTTTAATGACTTTGGAGAGCATCATAATTTAACCAATTTTTTTTTTCTAAGGCCACAATTTACGTTACATTTTTTTCAAGATTTTAAAATAATAATAATAATAGCTTGTATTTATATAGCGCCTAATAAGGGTTTCTCAATACAGGGATTATGCCTGCATAATAAAGACAATAGTGCTTTAATTTATATAGCACCTAATATGTAATCATCTCTTTTCTCTAAGCGCTTTATTACAAATTATGTTTAATCTTTATAAAGGATTTTTAATGTTGGTGCTAGAAGCCAAAATAAGTTAAATTAAAAAAACGCATTTCAGAGTATTATAAAGGCAGGCAAGTTTGATAAGTAGCCACTGAAAACAACAATTTATATTGTCCCTGCTTTAAACCCAAACCACCAGATAATTACAATCTGGATGGATTTTTAATACAAATTTTAATAAAAAGAGAAATTGAAAAACCACAGCCTTTGATCATGTTTGTCTATCCAACTATCCCCCTTGACATATTTTTCTCGTTAACACATTCCTTTCTTTACACAGTGCTGGACACTCGCACTTGCCCTATTGCCCAGGCTAAGGCCAAACAAAAAAATGTGTTGGATTGGAGTAACGGGCAACCCAAAATTAGGGTAGGTAGGTAGGTTTTTTTTTTTTTTTTTTTTTCAGGATTCGCACAAATACACAAAAACACACATATAACACACACACAACAATTGGAAGAGAAAAAAGTTAGTGTGATTGCTTGATTTAACATAATAAATATAACTCCCATTAGTCCCATACAGTTAATACATGGTGGACCAGGTTCCCCGGCAAGCAAAGGGTTATCATTTTGTTGGGGAATGGAGGGGGAAGGACAGTGTTATCGAGAGCCATTAAACTTATTAAGTTACACGTAGGGGTCCTATTCAAAAAGAGGCATGTATTACATTTGTTAATGGACTGAATTATAACGCATAAACAATATATAGATGGCAAAGTCAATATCCTCCCCTGTCGCTTAAATTCTGTTTAGAGAACTATCATGATGAGAGAGAGCTTATTTTGAAGCTCCTTTGTCAAATAATCTCAGTATTGTTTCTTAAATTTTATTTTTTATGTCATATTTTAATCTAAAATAAAAGTAGAGCACACCAATTTTCTAAACATGCATTTATAATAACATTCATACTATTAATTGAATTATAACCTTAATGATAGAATACAAGTCCAATAGCTTTTCATCACTTTAGAACAAAATTTTCTGCTGATAGTTTTTTGTAGGAGAAGGTCAGAACAATATTTAATACACGTCTTAAATCTGATCTATCAAATGTCCATTTTAAAGAGTTTTCAGCTACATTCCCCGTGTTCACACACAAAATTTTCAGCCCTTAATCATGACTAAAGAATCAGCAGCTGACTATAGAATCAGCTTCTCATTAAAAATTCCTGTGTCTGAACGCTTACTAAAGAAACGACGTATCGCTAGTGATGACTAGCGATACACTGGTTTTATCGTCGTTTCGTACGAGAGCTGACTATAGAATCATGCTTATTCCTTGTTCGGAAGGTGCGTTCCTTGTCTGGCGATGTACGTTGTTCTATCCGGCAGAATGTTTTGTGCATGAAGCTATGGAGGCAACTTTCACCACCGGATAATTTGATTTTGCAAATTGTCTATCCGTTTACACTATCCAGTGATATCTGACAATATGTGTCACACATCCTCAGTATGGTTTTTAAAATGACATAATTACTTCAAATGAAAGTAGTCATCGAAGAATTTCTAAACATATAGAACATCTCTGTACATGTACGTGACATTTAACCAACTGATCAAATTATAATCTTAATGACTGCCGACAACATCAATAGCCTTACATCCCCTGAACATTATTTTCTGTTGTGTCGCAGGGGAAGGTCGTTACGATGTGAGATTCAGAGCGATCGAGTGTCCTAAATTCAAAGGATCTTTTACATTACATTCATTAACTGACTGAATTACAAATCAAATGATCTTAATAGACAAAGTTTGTAACTGTACTGTGACTTTTCAGTTTGGAGTGCTGTTTTGATGTTGAATATTCTCTGTATGGTTATTAAAACAAAATTACATTACTAAAGAATTTCTAACCATACATAAATGGCATTTAATAACCAACAGGCAACTGATTGAATTATAATCATAATGATTGCTGGCAACTTCAATAGCTGTTCATTCATTGAACATTGTTTAATGTTGTGTTGCAGGGGAAGGTCGATACAATGTACTCAGAGCTATCAAGTGTCCTGAATTTAAAGGAGCTTTAATTACAACTGACTTTAGATTCATTAAGTGACTGATTTACAATTCAAATGATCTTTAATAGACGCAGTTGGTTAACTGTGAGTTTGTGTCTTAACAGTTTGCCGTAGGTTTACGATGTTGAATATTTATTTTCAACATGGTAACAAAAATAAACATCAATGTTTGAATAAAGTCCTCAAAGAATGTCTACCGTATATGCCTTTAAGGCTTTAACCAAATGGCTGAATAATCCTAATGATTGCTGACAACTTCAATAGCTTACAATTCATCCCTTGAACATTTGTTCTTCTGTTGTGTTGCAGGGGAAGGTTGATACGTTGTGAGATACATACGATACATTCAGAGAAATCAAGTATCCTACATTTAACCGACTGATTGAATTATAATCCTAATGACTGCTGACAACTTCCATAGCTTAAAGGACAATGAAATCCGGACAAATTGTTGTATGCACTATGAGACATTAAATAGGATGAATAGTCCCTGAAAATTTGAACACAATCGGTCAAGAAATAAGAAAACTATGGCTCTTTGAAAATATCCATTTATTTCTATGAGTGACTCAAATTGGCAACTGGCTGAATAATCCTAATGATTGCTGACAACTTCAATAGCTTATTATAATTCATCCCTTAAACATTTTTTTCTTCTGTGTTGCAGGGGAAGGTCGATACATTGTGAGATACATTCAGAGCAATCAAGTATCGTACATTTACGACTGATTGAATTATAATCCTAATGGCTACTGACAACTTCCATAGCTTAAACTACATCCCTTGAACATTTTTATTCTGTTGTATTGCGGGGGGAAGGTTGATAAGTTGCGAGATACATACATCCGGAGCTATCAAGTGTCATCAATGTAAAAGAGCTTTACAATTGATGTTACATTCGTTAACTGACTGATTTACAATTCAAATGATCTTTAAAATAGACACAGTTGGTTACTGTACTGTGTCTTTTCAGTTTGCAGTACGGTTTTGATGTTGAATATTTTTAGTATGGTTCAAAGAATTTCTCAACATGCATCTGCCGTATATATGACTTAACCAACTGACTGAATATTAATGAAACAAAAACTTCAATAATAATAATAATAATAATATTTATATAGCGCTTCATACTGATGTTTCTAAGCGGAAATTAATACACGTAATATGCATACGCCTGGGAAAAAATTGCTGTACATGTATGCATCCTTTAAAAAAAATTCCTCGTGACATTTGTGACCGGCTGTAGCAAAACCCGGCACTTGTCGGTAATTATGTTTTGAAGAAATGGGCATTTTAAGTTCACACAATGTGTGTAAAAAGACCTATGATTGTAAAATTGAAACAATCATATCTTCGTTAATTATTGACCAATTAGTTGGAACAAAGCATCAAATAAAAGCTTGTGATGAGGCCTTTGTAATGGTATGACAATCTACATTTGGATTTTTACCGACAAGTGCTGAGGTTTGCTATAGCCGGTCATATTTTGTTGTAGGGCAAGGGCGATACGAAACATGCATTCATAGCTCTATCACGTGTCTAAAATTGCATTTGCCAACTGATTGAATTATAATTCAAATGCTTTTAGGGTGTTTTTATGATTTTTTTGCTAGCTCGAAACGGCATTTCAATATGAGTTCATAGAAACGCATAATTAACTGTCTATGTATTTAGCATCCCTCAGGGAACGTGACTGGGGCTCCTACACAGTATCAACACTTTTCTCATAATTTCAAAATGGTGAGGCTAATCACTTATGAAAACTTGTTTGCATATAAATACAAACAGCAAAGAATAACACAGTTAGCCTGCAACATGCTTTAAAATGCTGAATATGAGTTGAAAAGAGTTGGTATTCAACATATCCAAAGACTATTAAAGGGACTAGGTAACATTGTCCAAATCCTCAAAACTGACTTGGAACTCTAGTGGTTCTCTCATATCTTGTCATATTCATATTAACAATAAAAGCACGGGACAGGTTTCGGTTTTTAAAATTTCCATTTCGTTCAAAAGATATTTACGATTGAAGTGTTCAGATGTTAAACTGTCTACGGGATAATTTAAGCCGTGCACAAATAAGTGCAATGAGTTTATAGGGAATATCACTTTGCATTTTTGCTCATTTTTCGGCCAAAAAACATCCAATTAACGTGACATTTTCAGACATTACTTTGTGGACATATCAGATCACACCAATACACATTTTGTATTAAAGGTGCACCTGTAAAGTGTCTAACTCCACAAACATTTATTTGAGCTTCCACATTTCTCTTCTACCGTGTTGTTTGGCTCATGGTAAGAGAAGAATAAAATAGGGTTAGATTTTTTCAAATGCCCCTTTAGTATGACGATATCTATCATTGATAATCATTCAGCTCAAGAGCGTTAATGAACGGTCATAAACCTTATGAAAGTCATACAGTAATTTGTTGTAAAAGCTGACGCAAATTTTCGCTTTTTTAACCAGGAAAGCAGGGTTTTTTTTCAATGAAACTTTCAATATCTGTCACTTTACAGGTGCACCTTTAATCACTCATCACTTTTTGCACTTGTCAACAAAGTTACAAGATCCCTTTAATGTTAAACAGCCACAGTATTATTCAAGGTGTGATGACAAAATTAACCTTGTTTCAAAGTGAAATTTGATATGGTAGCCCTAGTATCAGAATGGTTGACATTCGAGTTTTTTAATTGACCAGATGTTGAAAGTTAATTATTTCAGACTAGTTAAATCATCCTACTGTGGTGTCCAATTTTAGAGTTACTGTGATGATGTATTCAACAATGTTATCATGATTGAATAATGAAAAATGGGATGGATGGAAGGAGGGTTGACTATTGGGAGATATTCTATGTTCTCTAAGTACTAGATTTGGCAATCCAATAGAGTATAATAATACAGGCCCACCAGGCTCCTGTAGGCAAGGGGTTAAGTTAGTAAGTCAGAATTATGTTCAAATTGCATTCCTTAGCCAATTGAATTCAAGTTTAAATGATCTCAGTCAACTTCAATTACTCCACCGTGGCGCTCCGTTTCAGAGTTATTGTGATGAAGCGTCAAACATACTCAATATTGCTCTTTCGAATTATGACATCGCTTTTAATAAATAAGTTGATAGACCTAACTGTCCTAGATGAGGTTCTTAACATCAATATAACATTCTTACTTTGATGACCTCGGACAATTTCAATTATCCACAGTGGTTTTCCATTCTGGTAGGCTGTTAATCGTGTCAAACATTCACAGTATCTTTTAAGGAATGATGACATCAGACTTAATATAGCT
The DNA here is from genome assembly GCA_037951105.1 of Echinarachnius parma. NCBI lineage: Eukaryota > Metazoa > Echinodermata > Echinoidea > Clypeasteroida > Echinarachniidae > Echinarachnius > Echinarachnius parma. Next base: position 16,823 of record JBAMJV010006302.1, on the reverse strand, counting down.
GACTTCATATTTTCAAGTAAGTAGTCCGTAAAGAATTTACTCTCATTTCTACACGTAGGCATCATTAAAGGACCAAATTCTTGTTTAAACGATATCAGCCACGTTCAATTACCCTACTGTTGCTTTCCATTTAGGAGCGCCGTCTCGAGAAGCTTTTTAAACATTCTCAATTTTGTTTAGAGAGCGGACAACAGGGGACATACGACGGACGATGGACGGACCAAAAATGCTCATAAAGTAAAACGCTTCTGAGAAACGGGTACAATATAGCATCTGCCACCAGAGCCCTGCATGTGGTAGGAGTTTTAATCCGATACACCAGAGGGGATTGAAGTACGTCATGTCATATGCCTCGGCCTGTCAACGGCAGAGCCGAGGTGACATTTATCAGGTTGTTAACTGCACGCTACTCTCAATATTATATCACGTGTGTTTATATTATGACATGTTTTTAAAATAGCGGTAGTATTCTGTCACACACACATGCATTTAATATGGTCTTTGGGGTACTACTCTGTCGTCACATATACTGTATATTTATTATGGTTTTAGACTGAAATACTACGTCACATATGAACTTATTTACCAGTTTGTTATATGACACTTTATTCACTACACTTTGTCTTGCTCGTTAAGAAAATGCTTCAGAGAATCAGGAAAAAATAAGCAATAATATTATTGAATGAGTATTGCCAAGTTCAACAAATCATGTCATGAGAATATGGTTTTACACATAATTCACACCCTTTTATAGCAATAAACTCATCTCACAAATGTAGATTTACAAGTTCCTTCATTTATCTTATATATTTTTAATTAACAATTTTCTATTATACACCAGAAGGAATTAAAGTAAGGCTGAGTCATGTCGGTAATTGTCGGAACCGGGTCCCGATAAACTTTTACCGGTCGGGAACCGGTATCCCGATAAATTTTTACCGTCGAAACTCGGACCGGTAAAATCACGCAATCGTGCACGCATCGGCAAAAATGCACTGTTTGGGGCTTATATTGCTCTTTTTATATGCAAATAACATTATAAATACTGTCAAGGCTTTTATGGATTTACATATCAATCTTTACGGGGAAATAGTTCCAGACTATCCAGAATTAACTCAGTTTCGCATGAAAAGTATATTTTTCGAAGTAAATTGGACCTATAAATTGATCGTTTGTTCACCATTGCCCATCGCAACGCGGTTCACAGAAACTTAGCCCGCTAGTCGGGGGGAAACGATCGCTTGTGACTGTGAGCCACTGCCCTCAAAAAGTGGCTATAAATTAGCCTTTTCGCAATCAACACCATTTTGGTAGTCTACTTACATGATAACATGGCATTTGAAAGCTGAACAGAATACAAAATCACCCCCAAAACAATGAAAAAACTGTGCTGAATTATCGATAAATTTCCAAGGAACATTCGTGATTGTGAGGATCGAAGGTTGATGAATTGAGCTACAGCATGCAGCAAGTTTTCGGGCCGTTGTTTCATGCATATCGCTCGTATACTTTGCGTGCAAGTTACGGGTCTTTTTTTCTTACGCGAGATTCATCCGCCGGCCGGTGGAACTATGTTAATTCATCCCCAGGCCATACGTTTGCACACAAAGTATACGAGCGAATAGGAGCGATGTAGTCGTTTTTTATCAATATTTTGCGTAATTGTTTTCATTGTTTTGGGGCTCATTTTTGTTTCTGTTCAGCTATCAAACGCCATGAAATCATGTAAGTAGAATATCAAAACATTTTAAAATGGTGCAAATGACCAAAAAACGTATTTTGAGCTACTTTTTTAATGCACTGGCTTATCAGCTGGATCATACAAAGATCCATCAGACAACTCCCCTGGAGTATCGGACTAACATTGTGTGCACATCCGCCGACAATATCGTTCAAATGACTAGCAATTTTGCGCTTCCTGTTCAATTTCTGACTGTCAAACGAAGTAAACGAACCAAGAATTTCTCGAAATTAACCACTCTTTAAAGTAAATGATATCAATTGCCCCGTTTTTATTTGAATTCCGCTACATTATTGTGATAATCTTAATTTCTTTTTTAACATTGTATTTATTTTTATTTTTTTTCGGGGCACCGTTTCCGATATAACGAAACCGGGTCCCGATTGAAACGGTCGGTAACCGGTGTGATCGACCGAACCGACTCAGCCTTAAATTAAAGTGTGTCATGTGTATATATGGCTCGGCCTGTCAACAGCAGAATCAAGGTGACATTTATGAGGGTTTTTAACTGCACTCAACACGACATAATTTTAGCTGTGCATGTATGTTATTGTTTTAGGCTAAAATACTATGTCACAAATGAACTTGTTTGCCAGGTTGTTATATGACACTTTGTTTTGCTAATGTACATACAAAATTTCTCAGAATCAGTCAAAATAAACAAATTGAACTGTGCATGGTAAAATAAACGAATCGTGCCACGAATGTTGACTCGTTTTACATGAAATTCACACCTATTCTACAGTATGGTAATTATTTATCTCATCTCACAAATGTAGATCTAAAAGTTCCATCATTTATTTAATATATTTTTAATTGACAATTATCCTATACACCAGAAGGAATAGAAGTATGTCATGTCATATGCCTTGGCCTGTCAGCAGCAGAACCAAGGTCACATTTATCTGGTTTTTATTCTGCACTCTACTCTCAATATTATATCACGTGTATTTATGATTTTAGATACATACTTCTTTGTCACATGTATATATTATGGTTTTAGGCTGAGATATTATGTCACCTGATGAACTTGTTTGCCAGGTTGTTATATGACACTTTGTTTATAAAATAACACTTTGTTTTGCGAATACATACATGTAAATGTTTCTGTTAACATGAAATTCACACCTATTCTAAGGTAATGATCTCATCTCACAAATGTAGATCTACAAATTCCTCCAATTATAATAATGATAATATTTATTTATATAGTTATTTATATAGCGCTATTCCCATGGGAATATTAGTGTGTCATGTTATGCCTCAGCGTGTTTATAACAGCACAACCTAGGTGACATTTATCAGGTTGTTAACTGAATCATGTGTATTTATTATGACATGTTTTTAGCTGAACTGCTCCGTCCCTCAAGCATTTATTATGGTTTATAGCTGTAGTACTCTGGGTTTCGAGTGAAATACTACATCAGTCACGTATTGGCCAGGTTGTTAAATATGACACTTTGTTTTATAATCATACTTTGGCTAACATTTCCGAGAATCAGGCAAAATAAACGATTATACTATTGAATATGTGTCGCTAAGTTCAACAAATTGTGTCACGCAATGTTGTATCATTTTACGTGAAATTCACACCTATTTTGTTGCTAATTAACTCTCTCACAAATGTTGATCTGCAAGTACCAAGTTCGTTCCTACTTTTATGTGATACATTTTTAATTAGCAATCACCCTATACACCAGTGGGAATAAAAGTGTTTATAATATATGCCTCAGCCACAGAACGTACATGTACGCATCTATGCATCTTGTTGATATGCAATTATCAATTTGCAAAACAGTTTTTGTTTTTAGTAAGCATCATTTCATTCTAGCTACTTTTAAATACTTTACACTTATTATCAAACTACAGTTCTGTGACAACAAGCAGTTATTGGGTTTTGAAATGCAAATTATAATTGTGTTATATTGTACACATTTTCAGGTTGTTATTAAACCTGATTGAGTACTCAAGATTTGTACTCTGTCACAAGTATACATGTATTAGGTTTTTAAATGCACTGAGAACTGCACATGTCAAACAGTGGTTATTATTAAACCAGCTTGCTCTGTGCTACTCATTAATTATGGCTGATATTAACAAACCATGTCGTGCCCCATCATTTCAATGTAACCTACATCACACCTATTTCATTTCAGCTCATCAAGTTATCTCACATCTGTTACCTTTTTTCCATTTTATATTAGTTACACAGGCACGTACATTATACGTAATCAATCATAATATTATGAATAAATATAGTGAAACAAGATCTAATACCTAGTACCTAGGTATTTTCTAAAAATTGTAATGAATGCATATAATTAAAAACATATTTTTTTCTTTGCCTTTGACTGTACCGCTCCAGGGGATTATAAATAACTACAAACATGTCATGTCGTTTATTTTATTGTCTAAAAAATGATTGTGTATGATCTTTGCTGCATCAAATTGAAAAATAATGTGGAAATGTCAAAACTACACAGGGAAAATTTAGCCTTTAAGAGAGCTTGTTATAATAGCATTGGTTAAAGGGGTATAGTTCAGTTTGGGTATAGAGGGCACTTCAAGAAATAATTTGTTTGCGAGTTAGTGAAAAACTGAGTGTCATATTTGAATTTGAAGAGCATAAAATTTAAATGACAGAATAAACTTTATTTGATCAAAATCAGTTCAGAAACCGCTGAAATATCAATAAATATAACCGATCGGAATAAACCTGGGGCCCCAGGTTTATTTGATGATTATTTTAAGAAAAACAAAATAAAATGCTTATACTTTTTCAACATTTTTCTCTCTATTTAATCATTATTTCAACAAAACATCACATGCACAAAATTCTTAAAATAAAAAATGGTTTAAACCAATGCGTTTTTAGAGCGCCCTCTTGTGTTTTTACACCTCTTTTTTTTAATGATAACAGGCTTTTTTACTTAGTCGTTTGTAATTTGTTATACCTGCCGAGCATGGTAGAGTTATAACTATTAGTTTGGAATGGTATGGTGCAGGTTTTTGTTACTAAAATTCAGTTTGACCAAAACTGTACTATCCCTTTAACATCACAATAAAAAAAACTTGAATTTCAACATTTTATACTGTACAATGTTGGTGAACACATTTTGTTTGTTTGCAACATAAACATCCTCTCTTTCAATAAACCAAGAAAATATAAGACCTTGAATTTTATATTAGAAATTCAGAACTCTCGAATCACCAGATATTCTTCCTAGAGCAATGCTGAATTGAATTTGTCAGTATGTATGTGTATGTATTATATAGATCTATGTATAAGATAATAAGGCATGCTTGTACTGTTAGGCTATAAAAAGGACAGCAATTACATTAACTATCTAGAGTATTCCAATATGAACAATAAAGGAAAACATTACCAGATATTTCTTTTCTATGTTAAATTTAACTTGAAATTATGTCTGTCAATGTATGAAATATATGCATGCTTGTACGGTACTGTTGTACACACGTACATACATGTACACATACACATAAAGGACAAAAATTACATTACTACAGTAGTAGGTCTGTACTGTAGAGCTGTATTCCAATATGAACAATAAAGGTCACAAGTCATTTTCATCACTCAACAGATTCAAATCTAGGGGCTGAAAAAGGCGAAGGAGTAAATGCTAGGGTTCCAAATATGTTTGTTTGATTGACTATTTGTCCTATTGTTTGTATTTTGTTTTAAGTTTGTTTCATTTGTTTAGTGTGGGAAGGAAGGGATATAATAGGAAATATTAGATAAACCTAGGAAATCAACCATATGGAGCACTACGAACTGTACAAAACAAATTCCATTTCTGAAAAATAAAACTCATACATGATGCTGTCACAATTCACAGGTAAGTTTTGTCACCCATAAGGGGGTTGAATAATAATAGGAAAACAATGGAGGTGCTTTAACATCTCAATCTTCACAACTTATGCTGCAATGTTGTTATATCTATCTAAAATTGTAGATTAAAAAGTTATTTTGAACTATAAATTTAAGATACAACAATATATTGGCCAAGAATTAGACAGTACCATTACAAAGTGAAACTACCTCAAACTCTGTATTAATAAAATGAAGTCATTTTGTCACTCAATACATTCAGGGGGTGGAAATGTAGGTGGTGTTACAATCTAAACATACATTATGCTGCAAATGTTTATCAATACTGGTAGGTTAGAATGTTTATCTGATCATAAATAAATAACAAGTCAGTACCATTCCAAAATAAAAACTACTAGTAGTCATATATAGCAAGCAGGCACATTTCCAAAAGTCAGTGCCATATCATCCAAGCGATTCAGGTAACTTGAAGGAAAAAAAAGGATGTTTGTATAAACATGAAAAATATATTTTCATACAAGTTGGTAGTTACTAGATTGGTATTTTGATTTGATAAAAGCAACAATGTGGCCGACTTTGAACTAGGGAATACTGCACCACAATTAACTGAAGTGTATCCGCATGCATTTACAGGCACCTTTTCACTACTAGATATTGTCATTGTTCAACCAATTCCCTATTTTAAAAGAGGAAGATGTTTGAAACCTAAACCTATACTGTTAATGTCGGACTAGAATGGGGATTTGATAAATATAAAGCGTCAATGTGGCCAGGAAGTAGACAATAAATGTCCACCATTTAACAAATGAACAATCTGCTGCATGGCAATATCATGAACCTTTCGGAGAGATAAACAAACAATTTTACTGCCAAATAGTAACCTGTTAAACAATAATACAGGACGAATACTATAGAGTGGTGAAGTGTGATGTCATCTTTGACGTCATAAACATCTTTTTTTAGAATTTTCAAATTTGAACTTCATTTTCAGAAAGAGCATAACAAATAATGTCCAAATACTGAAAATCAAATGAATATGTTAAGTATTGGCTGAGATATGCCCATCCGAATGATTTTTGTTGTCAATAGGCAATCATTGTTATAGTGCTCTGGTTCATAACTTTATGAACCAGTGCACTATAACACTGATCGCCCATTGAAGTAAAATTCATTAGGATGGGCATATCTCAGCCAATAATTAACATATTCATTTGCTTTTCGGTATTTAGGCATGATTTTTTATGCTCTTTCTGAAAATGACGTTCAAATTTGAAAATTCTAAAAAAGGATTTGTATGATGTCATGGCTTCTGTACTCTATTCAATAAAATTGTGTTTTCTATAAATCTCTGCACGAGTGATTCATCTTTGGTTGAGACCATCTCCTCTCATGCTTGACATAAAATATCTATAAATAAGTATTTTGACTCTCATGGGGTCTCACAAAAAAAAAATCTAAACCCAAATTCAATATTGACATCACTAAGGCAATTTGAATAAATTCTAAGGATTCATCATGCATGCTTCACTAGAAAACCACAATTTAACTTATAAATATGTTTTCTATTTTCCCTAACCCTAACCCCCCCCCCCCCCCCCCCCCCCCCCCCCCCTCCAGAATAAAACCTAAAAGCTGAAAGAAATTGATATCTGGGACACAAAATATATCAATACAAAAGATTTATCATGCATGCTTTACTAAGAATAGCCCACAAAAATAAAATGAAGCTGCAGTCGCCCACACTCCTCCCTTCCGCCGCTGAGGCACCTCTACCCCTCCCCACCCCCCACCCCCAATAAAAAAAGGCAAGACTAAAATACACTGTTGACATCACCAACACAAAATAGATCAATACAAAAGACTCATCATGCATGCTCCACTAAGGATTGCCCACATAAATAATGGCAGCCTACAGTGCAGTTAAAGGGATGTTAGAATTCTGTTCATAACTATGCAATAACAAACAAAGGGTTGATAAAATATAGGTGTTTATGTGATCAGGTATATATTATGCCCACTGTGAATATGACATGTTGAATGGACGTTATATATGGCCAAGTAATGAGCAAGAATGCAAAGTGATGTTTGCTGCTAACTCATTGTATACTCATTTGTATACAATGGAAATGCTCCCATGGAGACTTTCAAATGAAAACAATCCAAACTTGTATCTTTATAAGAATTGAGAAATGATACAGAAAACCGAAACCTGTCCCCTGCTTCTATTGGTAATACAATTACATCAAGGTATGGGAGAACAGGTAGAGTTAATTATAAATAAGTAAAGTTTTGTTGATATATTGACAATGTTACTAGATCCCTTTAATACCATATGTGCAGGCCAGGCAAGTCCCGACAAGTCTGACGTTATGACTTACAGCTTCTACGCCCGCCCGCACGATCGATATTATGACCATGCTGTTCCCTCAAAACACGAGACTTATTGCCCCACGTGTACGTGTAAATACATACAACATAATATCATGCATGTTCTGTACATGAATTCATTTACGGCGCTTGAAATACATTCGCCCGCTAGCTAATATTATGGCGAGCGGATATGGCTGCAGACTAGAGGAAGGATTAGAGCAGACATTTTATACCTCGTTATGACTCTAAACACAGCTTCTACGCCTGCCCGCATGATCAATATTATGGTCATGCTGTTCCCTCAAAACAAAGGCTTTTCCCTCCATGTTTATGTGCAATGTATCATTAATGCATTTTCTGTATACGGAGGCTTGAAATATACTGGACCCAAAGGCTAAATGGTAAATGGAAAAAACAACCATCAAAATACAAAGCTTACAGTCCCATGTGAACATGTTTGTAATGTGTTATACCATGCGTTTTCTGTATACGTTTACGGGGATTGGAATACATTCGCCCGCTGGCTAAATGGCGAGTGGAAACGGCTGCAGACTACAGAAGGATTCTCCTAGACATTTTATACCTCGTGACTTTAGAATGAATCAATGAATGCTACTTGGCCATTTGGCTAGGAAGCGAAATAAGAAAATATTCTTTAAAAATAGACTTACGATGATTACAACAAAATTACATTCATTAACAAGATGTAGGGATCTACAGATATTGTGCTTAGCCCTGAATATAAGTCAAATGGGAAGGTTTTAACTTCAAAGGCAAGTTTTGACTCAGGGGTACAACAAATCAATAGACAAGAAAGAAAGGGAGTCATAATAGACCTTTAACATTTCCAACTTAAAGAGGACCACCAAGCATAGAACTAAACAGGCTTAAATTTGTTTCATTGCCATTATTAGATATCAAATAGATGTCCAACATCTTTAAAATGGTTTTGTAATTCATAAACAGTGCAATTAATCACCCAAACTTACAGAACTTAACAGGGCCTTATAGGGAACCACCACACAAAAATAATAATAATATTTGTTTAAATTAAATGTAATCGTTTTTTTTAGTCCATTCTACCCTAGACCAGTTAGACAATTTAACACAGCTATTAAACACCGTGTACATAACTTACCTCTTGTGTGAAGGGTCTTGCTCTGAGTGACCGGTGGGCAGTTGGAGGTATAACCACAACTTTTGCTTTTCATCTAGCTTCTTGATATCCATCTGTAGAAAGAGAGGCAAGGGTAAAATGAAAAATTTGATCAGCTCTCAGAGCAAAGCTCTCAAGAGCAGATGAAGGTGCAGCCATTTTAACACAAGCAAAAAAGACTAACTGTACTGGTACTTGATGACATTCATGTTTTTCTAGATATACTGGGAAAAAGATAATTTATTATAATACATATTATTTAAACCTTTTCCCTACTAAAGAAGATTTACTTGCAGTGAGTAAACAGATTGGTATTTTTCAACTTATTTATTTATAAATGGTTTTTTTGTTTTTTGTTTTTTAGGGGGAGGGGAAGGTAACATAACAAACGTTTGATTTCAATTTTTGTTTGGGGCCTGCGAATTGGAAGTTTATGCCAAGCAACATTTGAAAGGCCTTGATAATTCTTGCCTGACTGAATCGGCCACTTATTATTCCCAGCTTCCAATAGGTGTTAAACTAGGGTCCATAGTTAAATTCATGGTGTGCAGTTTGCAAGGACATTGTATTTATTTGGGTTATGGACCAGTGCACATTGCACCCTCAACTCAAGTTCACGCTCAGTTTAAAGGTGATCTCTAGTTTTGGTAAGTAGGTAGATTTCAAATAAATCTCATGAAATCCCATGAAATTTCTACCAAGTATACAAAAATAACATTGTATCCATGAAGCGATTCTGAAAACAGTGCATTAGTGCTGAGAAATCTTCCAATATAATTTGCTAAAGGTATTTTCTTAATGCCTATTCTCAAATTGTCGGAAACACCTCATGTGTTTTTTATGTATAAATTCTGCAGCAAAATTTTGAGACTCATTGATATTTTTTAGAAAAAATTCAAATAAGTTTCATGAAATGCGATCTATGAATCTATTGAAAATATTTCTTTACCAGAACTCAAATTTGTCTTTAAATGGTGATGTGAACTTTAATAAGGCACTACTTGTCCCTGGTAGTCATGGCTTCCAAGCAACAAAGAATAACAGATTATGTTTTGTTTGTCCATATCAGAAAAGCGCGCTGCCTGCAGATATTTGGGATTCATCTTTTCATGGAAATGCCGCTTAAAGTCTGCGAAATACATTTTATATACGTTGATGGTTATAGCAAGAGTTCAACAGTTTGTTGAGATTTCCTCTACAGCACTTCAGAATCCCTTTTAACCCTTACAACTCCATCCAGGTAAAATGTTTATAAGAACAAGCACTTCCCCTCCCTCCCCCTAAAAAAAAAAAAAAAAAAAGTGGTATAGTACCTTTAGTTTAAAATGATTAATATGAATTTTGACAAGGAGGCAAGTTTTCAGTTTTCATATTTTATGCACATGTTCAAGACCTATAAAAAAGAAAGGGATTTGCTTCATGGAAGCCCCCCCCTAACCCTAACCCCCCCCCCCCCCCCCAATCTCCCTCCCAACAAATACTCATTACCCTGCTGGATTGAAAGTTCATGGTTATGTGCAGTGTAAGTGTTTCACTATGATCACAAAATTAAGGTCAGAAAGAGGATCTTGTACTACTGCGATGAATTTATGAAAGGTCAAAAGTTTGAAAAATGAGACCTGTTTTTTTATAAATACTTTACAGTCAATGCTTTAGAAAATTTCACTTTCAATTTCAGTTCTTTGATCAATTTAGGAAATATGCATTGTTTTATAAGTTGTTTACGTGCCAAATAGTCAAAGGAAATACATAGAAATATAATTTACATTATAAAATGCAAAACAATTTTTATTTTCAATATTTAGATAGATTACAAATTTTAAATATGTATTATATGTAACTTCCAGGTAGACAACTGCATACCTTTTATGTATAATTTGTTACTGGTCGTATCAAGTACTAGTATATAACTACTCTACGTGTTGAAAGTGATTCATAAATATATATATATATTTTTAAACATAAGCCAATGAGGACAATGTAATTTTAAATACAACCATCTCTGGGGAAATAAAAGACATTTTATTTCGGGGGGGGGGGGGGCTAAAATTGCCCCACCCCCAACCAAATTTGTATTTCTATTCTTGTAACACAATTTGTTCATAGATTCAAGTCTTCAATATCTTCTGTTCAGTCTTCAAGAGGTTAAGACACATATAATACTTTCACCTGGACCTCCAGATACGATAAGCATCTAGGTCCGTACAATCATGTTTGAATAATGATTATTTTATAGAGAGCTACCACAAAGGCGTATTCAGTATCCACTTTTCCAGGTCAGTCAATTTCAAGCTGGCCTCGTGCCTGCTACAAACAAACGTATGACCCAAATCAACTCATGCGCAAGTCTTAATTACGGCCTGGCTTATTTCGCCTGAACTATTTATTCATCTTAACCCGTTCATGACTGGTTCTGACCGGGATTATTAGGGGTCTATGGAGCAAAACAAAAATACAGTCAAACCGGTGTATAGTGACGGGCTATGGGAACCTAGAGAAGTGGCTAGTGGCTAACTGTATTCAGGTGGCCTCTATCTATAGATTCTATAACATGTTTTTCTCTGCGGCGGATCGCTTTTGGTGGCCACTTTATAAGCAGGTTGGCTGCTATAGACAGGTGGCCACTAAGACAGGTTTGACTGTACAGTCTTGAATGGGTTAGTAAAGTAATTCATATTCAACTTACCAAGAGGTTCTCTATCTGCTGCTTGGTTTCAGGGCTGTGAAATAAAATGGAAAAGAGGAAAGAAAGAGAGGAAATTGTGTTATTATTTGTTTTGTCTAACCATTCTTACATCAATATTCATCCACAAGGAAGGAAGAAAGAAGGAAATTAGTGTTATTGTTTTGTGTTTGACTATTCTTCCATCAATGATCACTTGCAAGGAAGGAAGAAAGAAGGAAATTAGTGTTATTGTTTTGTGTTTGACTATTCTTCCATCAATGATCACTTGCAAGGATGAGAAAAGGGGGATGGCATTATTATTTTTTGTGCCTAGGTATTTTTACGTAAGTAATCGTTTGCAAAGAAGAAAAGAGGAAATATTTGTATTTTTTTGCCTAACTTCTCATACATCAAAAATATTTGCATGCAAGAAAAGGGGTAATACTGTTACAATTCATTGTGTCTAGCCACTCTCACATCAATAACACTTTGCAAAGGAAGAAAGAGGGAAAACAGTGTTATTATTTTTGCGGCTAACAACTCATACATCAATGATCATTTGCTGGCGAAGAATAACAAGGAAACATTGTTATTATGTTTTGTTCTAAACCACTCTTTACATCAATACTCATCTGGAGGGAAGGAAATTGTAAAACAAATTAATCTGCATGAGCGCAAAATTGTAGGGTATTCTAAGCCACCCAGTTCATGAGGATGGCACCCAAGATGGATTATGTCCGCTTGGTCTACTCTACACCCATTTGATTTGTACAATTCATGTGGTCTACGCGAATTTGGCAAAATGCCTGAAATTTCAAATTTCCCACCTACAAACTTGACCCCCAGCCCTAATTGAATATCAACCCGTAATCCTAATCTCTCATCTTAAAGGGTACCACCACCCAGAAATAATATTCTTATTAAAGAAAGGTAACATCTTTAGTATTCCATTCCATCAATAAGTTCACAAAAATATGTTTCCAGAAAGAAAAAAATGTAATTGGAAACGCATCACCATTCTAAAGCATGCGTTCATGCGGTCTGAATTGCGTAGACTGCGATGCGTGCGGTGAATTGCAATGTGTGCAGAGCGAACGAATCGCCCGGGAATCTATTGTCTACAAACGTACGCGTGAATATCATTGGCGCACTCGCAAATGGTTGGCCTGTATGGAACCAGGAAATAGCAGTGGTTCCGTAAGTGGTTGAAATTAATTGCTTTGTTTATGAATTACACAACCGTTTGCAAAATGTTGGGTATCTATTTGATATCACAAAACGGTACCAAAACATATAATAATGTGTTGTTCTTTGCCTGGTGGTCCCCTTTAATTCTAAGCCTCTACATTTCTGATTTTGCTAATTGACCAAATGAGTGTAGATCAAATGGGTGTAGGCAACGTAACAAGTATTATTAATGGACAAGGAAAATACATATTGTTTTAATTAATTAATTAATTAATTTTTATTTATTTATTTATTTTATTTTTATTTTATTTTGTTTTTATTATTATTATTATTTTATTTTATTTTATTTTGTATAATTTATTAATTAATTAATTAAATTTTTTTTTTTTTTTGGGGGGTATTACTTTCCAAGCTTGCCTTCATAAGGAGGTATCTTAGAATTGATATTGCATTGAGCATTATAAATGGGGTTCTATTATGCTTTTAGAGAGCTTTTTGGTGTCTCAGAGTACCACACTTTTATCTTTCAATTCCAAAAGAAGGAATGTATATTCAGCTGTTAAATGTACTAAACAATATACATTTTGGTGTTAAAAATGTTGAATTAATTCACATTCATAATACCTAAGTTGATCATCCATTTTGTCACAGAAAAGGCATTTATTCTCCCAATAAGGATCTGACTGACCTAAACTAAAGTTTAACATTATGTTATATGACGCATTTAACAAATGGTTTAATTTGTGGATTTCCATACTTAATACTTAATACTACCAGGGTAGCTTTTTGGAAATTCCCACAAAAGAAATATAAATGTGGCTATTCCTGAAAAGAGTTCCTAACACTTTCTGTTTCGCTTTATAGTGCACACAAACAATATAATTAAAAACAAATCAATCACAAACTTTTATCTTCCTCTCTTATTTAAAGGGATATTCAGGGTTTTGAAAATGGATCTTTAATTTTCTTCAGAATAACTACCAAGAAATATTCAATCAAGCAGCACTGTAGTTTTCAACCAAAAAAATACACGGGGGCAAAGGGCGATTCGCCCCCGAAACCATTGAAATCGCTCCCATGAGCCACGGCACGGGGGCAGAAAAAAATTTAAAAATAAAAAATAAAAACATTTTAAAAAAAATCTTTCTGCATGATCGGAAAGCGCCAGAAACGTACCAACATGGCATAATCAGATAGGTCACATCATGATATATATTGATAATCATTTATTAGACCCGTGAGCAGTGTAAACGTTGTAAACAAAAATAAGAGCCCCCGTGAGCCCAAAAATAGCCCTCGTGAATAATTTCACGAGGGCGTTTTTCTCCCTCAAAATTTTCAAAATCGCCCTCGTGAAAAAAAAAGTATTTTTTTGGTAACATTAAGTGATACTTGATCAAAACTTGTGTGTATGAGTATTATGATACCACCCTGGCCCATATTCATAAAACCACACTAGACTAGTTCCATTCTATGTCTGATATAGATGGTACGGCCAAGTACGCTACAAGAGATCATTTTAGTTGCCAACTACATGTACGGTTAACTTAGTAGCAGGGTAGGAAATATTTTCAAAATAGCCCCCTGAAATCAGTAGGTACAGTAGCTTATGTGAAATATTATGTGGTATCCATCAGATTGAAAAAGTAGCCCCCTAAAATAAAAAAATTAATTCTTTCCCTGCTTAGTAGATAATAAATGCTTACCCAGATAACCATTATTAGTGACTATTAAAAGATAACTTTGTCCTGCTTACTTGGCCTATAGACTTAGATAAGTTAGATTTAAACTAAAAAGCCAAGTGCGGTTTTATGAATATCAGACCTGATCTATCAACAGGATATGTTATGAGAATTTCTGAGAAAAACTTACAATTCCCCCTCTTCTGGACAGGAATAGTAAAACAAAACATACAAAATCAAATGGTCTTGAATTGGTTAAATTGTCGCAAAAGGATACGGAAGAAACCCAATGACTACTTTTCACTGGAATAAACGTGATACTATAATGCAGGTTGGTATATTACACGCTCCGACAAATCATGATGCAACACCACACGCACTATATATTCATGTTTTTTGCATTTCTTTGTGACAACGTGTATTAGACGGATCTTCCAGTGTTCCATTTTTTTAGAATTTTTCTAAAAATTAAATTTATTATACCTTTCATGTTCACCACTATGCAGGTTGTCACATCGATAGGGTCATTACCATATAGGGTATTATGTGAAAAATTTCTGGATATCCATCAGATTGGAAAAGTAGCCCCCTAAAATTAAAAATTAATTCCTGCATTGTTTTAGACAGATCCTCTAATTTCACATTTTGAAAATCTGATTTTCACTTACATTGACTCGTTTAATGTTCACCATTATAACAGTTGGTATTAATAAGTCACAAATCACAAGAATAAATTAATGATGTAATACCACGACCACTACTCTCGTTTGTTTACTTTCGTTTAATAGATGTATACCTTGTATACATCCATGGTCATTATTAATCTAGGTCATTATATCCGCATGAAATTTATGATGCAACACCACGAGTGTTGTTTTCATATTTGTTTCAATGTCAGATAGATCACCATCACATTTTAAAACATTTTAATATCTAAATTTTCCTGTAAGATAGGTTGGAGGTTTATCATAAGGCAGGTCATACGGCAGTTTTTTTTTAAATCTGTGTAAAATGAATGATGCAACACCATGCACTGTACCAATCACCCGAGGCCCAGATTCTAGGGGCCTGAAATCTGAATCTGGGGACCCAAATAATCAAAACTTTTACAATTCTGTTATATTTGGTTGCCCATATGGGCCAGTGGAATTGAGCATCAATCAATTTTGGTGGCCCAAAGATAATTTTAAGAGGCCCCGGGCCAGTGGGCCTGTGTTAATTTTTAGCATAGACTTCGTTTGACGGTCGGAAATTGAACAGAATTCGCGAAATAGTTGCTAGTCATCTAAGAGATGATCCGAGATCCCGTTATCACTTTTGAATTCTACCGAGACGGTTCCGAGACAGGATTTTTCTTTACCTAACAGCGTTAGTCCCAGACGTCACAGATTGATCAGTCATATTTTGAATAACTTTTGATAATTTTGTTCTATGTACCTGGTGTGGCTATATTATTATGCAGTTTATTTTGTGCGATCCATTTGAATGAATCTTAATTTTGCAACTAAGTTTGAAAGTTCACCATTCTACAGGTCATTAGGCAGATCATTTTGATACAGGTAAATAATGTCGGTGTAAAATGAGTGATGCAACACCATGAACCATGAACGCTGTACTATTCTCAAGTTTTGTATAATTTTGTTGACAACTCGACGTACACAGATTGATCACTGTCATGTTTTGAATTACTTTTGATCGATTTTCTGTTCTTCAACTTTAAGTTCCTGGTGGGGCTATTATTGTGCAGTTTATTTTATGTGATCCGCTGTGAATGGGAGCACAATCATATAGCTTCAGGGCTACAACGCTGTGCGAATTATACCTTTTTATTCCATTCAATTGATCTCGAGCATATAAAAGGGTTTATGCGATACAAACAAGGATGGTGGGGCGGAGGCACTCGTGTATGTAGCCTAAATGTTGTATGTATACATGTAATAAAGTATCAGTAGCTAGGTAGTTAGAAAAACAAGGCAGGTTGTTTTTCTGGTAAGGATTAAAATTGATCCTCCTAAAAGTTAAAGGGATCTAATGACTTTGCAGACATACATGTGCAGAATCTGACGAAGGGTTGACAAAATTGTATATATCGGTGACTTGATAAAGTCTACTGAGTGATGTGTGAAAATTCCATGGTGAATGATAGTCATATGACTGAGTAATGAGCAAAA
>JBAMJV010006301.1:0-21957 GCA_037951105.1 Echinarachnius parma | reverse complement strand
GGGATTCGTACCCGTATTGTGATTAAAGTGGGTACTAACATTAAATTGTTAAATGATCTACTTGCCAACGATTTAATTAATACTGTTTAGTGTTTCACCTGTGAAACACTGGCGTACCCAGGATTTTTACAAGAAGGGTGGGGTTATTTCGTCAACCACATTTTCGAGGGGCCGGGTGTCGGTCAAGTATTTCGAGGGGGAGGGGGGATGTTGGTGGAGATTTTTTCGAGGGGGGGGGGGGGGGTGCTGGTGAAGATTCTTTCGAGAGGGGGTGCGGTCGTGAAGATTCTTTCGAAGGGGGGGGGGGGTGTCCGTGAATATTTGTTATGGGGGGGGGGGGTGGGGGGTTGAACCCCTTTCATCAAACAGACCTCTTTCATCAAAGGTATAGGATTTGAACCCCCCACCCCCCCCCCCCCCCCCCCTTGGGTACGCATATGCCTGTTAATACGAGATCGAATCATCACCGGGCTCTGGGGGATGGGGGCATCTTTTTGGTAAATTCAATAGTATATTTGAGAATTAGCGTAGTAACAACAACAACAACCACTACCACTACAACAACTACAACCACTACCACTACCACCACCACCACAACCACCATTACCACCACACACCACCACCACCACTACCTACCTACCAATACGACTACCACCACCACTACCACCACCACCACCACCACCACCATCACAACCACCACCACCACCACCACCACCACCACCACCCCCACCACCACTCACCACCACTACCACCACCACTACCACCACTACTACCACTACCACCACCACTACTACCACCACCACTACCACTACCACTACTACCACCACCACTACCACCACCACCACCACCACCACTACCACTACCATTACCACCACCACTACCACTACCACCACCACCACCACCACCACCACCAATTACACTACCACTTCTACTACAGGCCTACTCACTGTTTTCATTTGTTCTGAACACTACGTGTTACTATTAATTTGTCCAAATGGTCCAGTACCCTATACTTACACTGCCTACTCTCCCTCTCTCCCCCCCCCCCCCCCCTCCCCTCTCTCTCTCTCTCGTCATTGCCTGCATGGGGCCCAATGTTATTATTAATATGTTCTAATGTACGTATATTTAGTGATTGGATGCCGAACTTGACGAACTGCTGACACAATTTTTAATTATACACTGATAAAATCATAAACAATATTTTACCATATTTGTCCATATTATAACTAGTCCGGGAGCATGTCCACGTAAATAAAGTCCCGTGGGATTTTGTGTATGAAAGCAAGCCACCCATCCAAATGTCTCAAGGGCACCCCGAAGAACAATACAAAACATGTTGGCAGTCTGAAATCCCTGGCAGATGAAATTGTGAGGGAAAAAAGGAAAACAACAAAATTGTACTTGGTAGACCTTTTTATTTTTAGGGGTAGGTCAATATTGGTACATGTATAGAGGGCGAGGTGATGAAAAACTAAGTGTAGATCTAAGAATTATCATGTAATGTTAATTATAGAACAAACTTTATTTGGTCGAATCGGTTCAGAAACGGCTGAAATATCCATCAATGTATCATTCATCATATATGTGAGGAACCAACTTTGATTCGATAATTCAAGAAATTAGGAATAAATCATTACACATTTTTGAAAATGCACTAAACATTTGTTTTTGATGGGATCTCTATTTGGTATAATTATATTTACCAAGCATCACATTTACTATGATTCTATTTTTGATCAAAATATGGTTGATACTTGAGGTGTATGGAGGGCGCCTTGTTATGTTAACAACTACTTTTCTAAATAAAAAAATTAAAAACTGTTTACACTACTTACTAGTGCAAGTATAAGTCCATTTATATTCTCACATTGTACTAAAGGAAGGGAGTAGAATCGTTATCAAGGCGTAGCATGATGAAGATCCTAAAAGAGGGGAAAAACTACAAAGTGACCAATCAAACCACAATCATCAGGCTACATTATCACATAAATAACCAGTTATCGTCAGATGCCAATATAACATATTATAATTATATTGGTATTTTCACAAATGTGAAATACCCTATACTATAATTGTGGATTATGCTGATGTAAATTTAAGCATTTTCATGAATGATATCCCTCTAAAACTAGACGTCATGTAAGATCATATACATTTCTGTAAAGTACATCATCCGCTAAGGGGTATCAATGATGTGCTCGATAATATGATATAAGTCTCAGATCACAAATGGCAGTATACATGTCTACAGTCATATAGTTCTTGAACCATAGATGTTGTGCAGTTGACAGCTAACACAGGAACTGCCCTGAGCTTCATCAGTGAGAACAGTGTTTGAGTGAACAATTTAATGGTTAATGAGTCCTGGAGACATGTGCAGTCACATGATATACAATAGCTGTTTAAACCATCAACCTGACCAGTTCGAGGATTTAAATCTTTGAAAAGCTGCCATATACAAGCTGTTTAATAGTGATCCCTCTTGAAGATCTTATCCCAATAAAGAACATGCTTCTCCATAGGAGGTTAGGTCACCATCAATGACAAGTATGCAATGTAACGGATTCAAACAGCATAATTATGTTATTATTAATGTTAATATCCCTGGTTAAGTGCTCATTCATGATAGACATGTGTGTACTCCAATGAACATTTATATGAGTCAAATACAACTTATAATTGTGTGGACTTGTTGAAACACTGACTCACCAGTACAACCTAAAAGGGTACGATGGCTCAGAAAATGGCCTACAACATTAAAAACAATTGTAACATTGTTTAAAGATGTAGAGTAGGTCACTTTGTTTTTCTTTGGTAGGATTATCATTTTTTTTATCATGATTGTTTATTTCCATGCCCATTACTTTGTTTGATTGTATTATCGTGTACATGAATAAAAAGAATCTTCCAACTTAACAAATAAACAATAATTTGACTGAGAGTTGAGGTAAGCACTACTGCCTTTGCCGCTTCATTTATTTTCCCTTATCTTTCCCTACACCTACACAATATTTACACTCATTGCTGACTTCTGTATTACAGTATTAGTTCAGTGTTAAAGTGGATTTCCACACGATTTCAAGCTTCTAATGATTGAAAGACAGATATTCTATGTCAATAAACACAATTTTGTGTGAAAAAAGTATGATTGTGGGTTCTTATAATTGGCTTTGAAATTCTAATGACACAAATTCGCGAGCGAGCTTGTTCTATCCCACAATGCACCAATTTGTGACGTGCGACCCTCACTATGCGCTTATCTATGTTTTTACACTGCAGCGAATGTATTCTTTTGATCGGACCAGTACAATGCTCGATCATGAATAGTTTAGTCCACGATGCGCCACTCTACCGTGCCTTTGAGCATTACTGCATTGTTGAACCGTTTGAAAATACTTGCCTGCCCGAAATTGTAAACATTTGGCTTTCATTGGAATTTGAATAGACACAAAGTCCTGTAAACGTGGTTATTGATTTTCCTGGCTCTGCATGGCCGGCTATTATGAATGACACATGCAGTGATCACAATGCAGTGGCACAGGATTCAAGCCTACTCAAGAAATTGAGCAAAGTGAGGGTGCTACGTAAGGGTCTCATGATTGTGTGCAGTAAATTTAATTATTTCCTCAGAGTTAATGACATTAGAAAAATCTCTTAGAAATCAACCAAAGAGAGTCAAATCCTGAAAATATTCAAGCACATCCATAGATTTATTTCCAATATACTGTACTTTTTAAAAACTCGTCCGGAATTCTCCTTTAATATTGGCAAAACAAACAGAAAAAAAAGGATAAGTGCATTTTTGTCAGATATATCATTAAATTGTTATTAGTAAGCAAATCACTTTATTCAATTGTTTATATTGTATTATAATCTATATAAAGGCCTATTATGTATTTGAACTCTATAATCTATATCTATTTTCCCTATTCTACATTATGTACATTTCATAATCAAACATGTTTTACCTCTATTATAATGATTTAGTAAAATCAGATACAAACAATACAATATTAGGAGTAAACTTCGCACTGTGTGCATCTACGAGGTTGCCTAGCTGGAATGCTCCCCAGGGAGTGGACAATGTGCACTTTGTGTGCTGGATTGAGTGCAGTATGTATCCGATGACCGGGGTAATAATAGTAATGCGCCGCGAGCGTCGAAAGACGGAACGTGCGCTGTATAAGTAGCCACCATTATTATTATTATTATTATTATTATTATTATTATTATTATTATTATTATTATTAAGAACTCATATTCTTATGCCTTTATTTATTTTTTTTTGTTATGTGTTTTATTGTTTTATTATTTTTTTCTCGTTTATATCATTTTTAAAACTTTCAAAAATAACATTGAATGCCATTCGAAGAACTTCAAATACAAATTGTGTAACGTTTGAAATATCTTAAACATTTCAATGCGTTTTTGTATATAACTGAACGTGCAATTTCAAGTCCTTTGTATAACACGTGACTTAAAATGACACGTGACAGATTAACCGAAGATATTATGCAGTCAAATTTGGTATCAAAAGATGCACAAGACTCTACAGAACACAAATCTGAAGCAATATGATGATATCATAATGCTCTTTAGTGTAATTGTGAAAATAGCAGAGACAAACCTTCATGATTATTTTATTTATATTTAGTAATATTTAGTGAGAAATCGATTGCATGTCAAAGAGTTTACATTATCGCTCTAAGTTCCCCCCCCCCCCCCAAAAAAAAAAACAACACATAGGTTTGCGAAGATCAGATGTCCTGCATTTAGTGCCTTATATTTATATTTTGATATTATGGTATAATCGGTTATCCCATGTTGATTACGTTAGGTTGTTTTTCGAGCACTAGCGCTATATACCAGGAACATCCGAGAAAATATTACAATAACAGGAAGGTGGTCAGGTTTCGTTTTTGGAAAGATCCGGTTGAGTTTAAATAACATGGATACATTTTTATAAAATAACATAATCATACAATAACACAATTCAGGGAGAGGGGGTGCAGGGGCCACGTGCCCCACCCCTACCCTTTTACCTTTTTACCTTGATTTATACGTTGAAGCATGATTTTCTATTGTGTTCATAATTTGGGGATATTTATTTTCTTTGTTTGTCAACTCAAAGTGCCGCCCCCTCTTTTATAAGATCCTATCGATCCGCCATTGATAAATGTATACCAAGATCATAAGGCTCTATATTTGTCTTTGTTTTCTTATGTTTCGTGTTTTGGGCCTTCGAAGGGAAGAATCCCGGGTTTACACTTTCTTATCACTTCCTCACTTCCATGTGTCTATAATTGTGAAATCAGATTGTAAATGGGTCACGAACATAGTTTTGTCATTGTTAGATCTAAATAACAACTTTGGGAAACCCATAACAAAAAATGAAAATAATATTTTGTTTTTATACCAGACAATTATGCCGAAACATATGTATTTATATAAATTGCAAGAAATACTCATAAATCATTTGAAATTATAGCGTCACTTTAAACAATGTTCAATGTTCACAAAAATTATGTGGATTTGTATAATGTTACCCAATGGTTTGTTTCTCGTTAAATATTATTGACTGATTTTATGGCACTTATACAGTTAATCGTGATTAATTGACCTTTCACAACAAAATGATCGTTATGTCGCTGCAGCCTGAGAAGGTCAAGAGTGATCTGTGCGCTGAATTCTTCAGCTGTAACCAGCTGGCTGATCAGTTCACGACCCGTTACCATGTAACCTGGAGAGATACAGTGATGCCGATGAAGTCCACCTGATCTTTGATCGCTATGCCTATGATGTTCCTACCTCTCTAAATGGTGCCACACGTGACAGAAGGCAGGGTGTTCAGCCAGTCATCGCCTACCACATAACAAATGCTACACAAATAGCAAAGGTCCCACTGAAACGACTCTTGTCACATGTGAAGACAAATGGAGCCCACTGGCTATCTTGCTAAGAAAATGCTGGTGAAGGCTCATGCAGAACAAAAGTAGATGGTTGTCGCATGGGGCTCACAGGAATTGTCAGCCTTCGTTAAAATGAACAGTTATTATTCAATGATGCTTGAATGGTAGAAAATCAAACAAACAGCCACGGGTAAGAAACAGGGCTGTTTTCATTAAAAAAAAGGAGTTGTTAAAAGAGGGCGCCCTCCAGACATCTTAAGTATCAACCATATTTTGATTAAAAATGTGAATCATAGTGAATGTGATGCTTGATAAATATAACTATACCAATAGAGATACCATCATAAGCAATAACAAAGAAATGTATGGTACATTTTCAAAAATGTGTTATAATTAAATATTTTCTTAAATTATCGAATAAAAGTTGGTCCGTCACATATATCATGAACAATATATTTATGGATATTTCAGCCGTTTCTGAACCGATTTCGACCAAATAAAGTCAGTTATAATTCTATAATTAACATTACATGCTAATTCTTAGATCTACACTTAGTTTTGTATCACCTCGCAAAAATATTATATTTTGAAGCGCCCTCTACACCAACATTGACCTACCCCTTAAAGTAAAAAGGTCTACCAAGTACAATTTTGTTGTTTTCCTTTTTTCCTTCACAATCTTCATCTGCCAGGGATTTCAGACTGCCAACATGTTTTTTATTGTTATTTTGGGTGCCCTTGAGACATTTGGATAGGTGGCTTGCTTTCATACAAAAAATCGCACAGGAATGTTCAGGCTCCTTGACTAAACCATACAAACCGAGATTCCATTAATTAACAAAATGTTTTCCACAGGACAGATACAAAAAATAACGAGTTACAAAAATACAACATACAACATATCTCACTCAAAGATCTGGTGACGGGTAATTTGCTAGTAATCCGTAAAAGGAGGAGGCTGGTTTGGGAATATACAGTGCGGTGCACTTATTTGCCGTTACATGGCTAGTTAAAGGACCTAAAGAATACAACGTACTTTGACACTTATTCCATAGTATAGTTGATGACTTGAAACATAGGTCTGCCGAAAAAAAAAATCCATGAAAATAATCACAGTAGTGATTTAAGACTAGTTTTCTGATGCCAAATCTCACTTAGCAGTCAGTTTACGCCCCACCCACATTTACGGTCCGGAATCGGCAGCGTGATCGACATGTGATTGACAATTCATTGGCTTACGTCATGACGCGTCATCTACAGAATTTAGTTCATTAGTCCGTTCTTTAGATGACGTCACATTTTGGCGACTTAAAAGGGGCGTTCCCAGGACAATTAGGTAGATATTTACTAATTACCCCAAAATTGATTGATTTCATGATAAATGACTGCCAAATTCTTTTTCTTCGGGAAAAATTACATATAGAGAGCCGAATTGTGAAAATTAGGCCATCTAGACGCTGTAGTTCCTTTAAGAAATTGTTCAAACTCGCCTCTCCCAATAATAATATCTCGACTACTAATATCTCCTTTCTAAATTCAGGCAACTTCTCCTGTTCAATTAATACATTCCGCCAACTTAAGAAAGTTCCCCAAAATCGGTCTGCCGCTAAAATCCTTGCACTCCTCTCATTTTAATGTCAATATCGTATCTCTTATGGTGTCTAAATCGAGTCTTCCATCTTGGTGTCTATATCGTATCTCTCTTTTTGGCGTCTAACTCCAATCTCCCTTCTTGGTATCTATCTCGTATCTCTCCTTTTGGCGTCTAACTCAAATCTCCCTTCTTGGTGTCTATATCGTATCTCTCCTTTTGGCGTATAACTCCAATCTCCCTGGTTCCCCAAAATTGGATTTCCCTTTTATCATTCTTCCCAAACAGCTAAATTTTGTCTCCCTGGGCTACTCCCTGTTGCTGGGTGCCACACCTAATTTCCTAACCAATCCCAAACGTTAATTAAACCCTATGAATAATCATAACCTAATGCCCGGCGCAGACAGAGCCGACTCGACTGGTTGTCATTCCGATCGGCTCAGTTTTCAGTGCCTCGCGACACAGGGGCGTCGATCCGTTTTTGCGATTGTGGGGAGGGGGGGGGGGGGGGCGAAATTTGAAAATTTGTCCAGAGTAACCACCGAGAGAGCGAAAAGCCCCACATTGGCATGCCCGGAAGTTTTTATTATGCGCTCATTGAAAGTGTCTTGATGGCTCGAAGACCTGACTTTGGGGGGCACCCACATTTGGGGACAATAATGGGGGTCCAGGGGGCGGAGCCCCCGGAAGCTTTTAGATTTCAGACATTTGCAACTCCTATCATAGGTGTTAAAATTGTATAAAATAGTGAACCTACTCGTAACGCATTTTTAAAGGGCATAGCGAGAAAAAGATTGAGCCTTGCATGAGATGGATCCACTTGATCATGTATACTATAGAGCCATCGATATAGTCTAGGGCATTAGGCTCCCATGAAACTAAGCAAGGGCGTCAACAACTTCTCAAAAGTGGAGGGGAGACATTGCGAGGAGGCGAAGCGACCGAGCGGGGGAGGGTGTGGTGTCCCCCTCTCACAGTAGGGAGCTTTTGCATTTTTGGGCGTGAAATTGTGCGATTTGGTGCACACCTTAGACAGAAATTTCACGTAATATGAAGTATATAAGTATGGAACCAAACATACATAATGACAAAGGGAGGGGGACAATCTCCTCCACTTTCAACTGTGGGGGACATGATATTCCAATTTGATTTGCGTTCAGTACAATATGGACCGAATTGACTGAAAGATATATTTCAGATTATTTTATTTTCTGTGACGGTGTGCTATATATAGATGAGGGTTTAATAAATTTTGTTTGAGGTTTGCGTTTGAGAAATTATACTGTCCAACACATTTCGAAAGGTGAGTTCCCGCAACCAAATTGAAACTTGCAACATGAGAAACTGTATGCGCGCGAAGCGCGCGGCAAAAAAAAAGAGATTTACAGTCCTTTTCAAACAAAAAAAACCTGCTATTTTGAAGATTAATTATTGATAAATGTGTTTTTCCTCTCTTTGGCTTTATATCACTCGATTTTTTTCTTCCTCATTTTCGGAATTATTGGGGGGGGCGAAATTATATGTTCGCCCCCCCCCAATATTTTCATTTGGGGGGGGGGGGGGGGGGGGCGACCGCCCCCCTTGCCCCCCCCCCCCCCCCCCCCAGGATCGACGCCCCTATCGCGACACACATTTTGCCAGTCGAGAGACAGTCGGATGCCAGTTGGGGCCGATTCAACGCGATAAATCTGCTCCGACCGACCGGGCCCAACTCTAGCTTCATTTAAACCAGTCGGATCGGGTAGAATCGGCTCTGTCTGCGCCGGGCTTAACTCTACCCAATCGAATCATCCCATCCTTTAAAAACAAATTACTAATTTACATAGTTACCCCTTACCTGGGATGTCACTATCCTCGCTCCGGGGTTTCTCCTACCCTATCTTGTTTACTTTCCAACCCCAAAACATTACCTAGTTAACAGCAAAACTTCCCTCCTACCTGGCTCCATTTCCAAAACATGTCTCCAATTCCAATACCAATATAAACTAAGAATTATATAGCTAATTTCTCCAAATATTTCCATTTCTACGCTTCCCTTCTTACTGTTACTTTATATATTTTAAACCTAAATAATGTATCACCTAACATCCATTGTGTCCTTTTAATTTCTTTATTCCTAACAAGTTCACCTACCAGTTATATCAGGTCACAAGGTCTCCCTTTATCTATGTCTTTATCCTCCAAGCTACCCTGGACCGAGCTTCACCTATCACAACATGACCTACTATTAATCTTTTCCTTTCATTTATTTTTCTAATTTAACCCTCGAGAATATCAGCCCACTACATGTATCACAAAGTTCATTCCTTGATATTGATCAGTGATATTGTTTTGCATAAAGGAGAACTCGATAGAGTTGCTGGTCAATAAAGTTGTGCGCGAGCGTTGTATACGCCCCGTATTTGGTCATGTGATTATGGAAGGTTAGTAACGCCCCTGCCCCCTATCTAGTATTGCATACCCACCTGGAAGTAAATTTGTGGGCATGCGCCATAAGTTAAATTTGTTTAAAAAAAAGAAAATCGACATTGAAGGTGCTGAACATTAAAGATGTGCGCATGCGCTGTAAACACTTGGTATGGGGTAATATAGGGTACTAGCTGCCTCGGCGCTTCGCGCCTCGGCAGCTAGAATCGGCGCTCCGCGCCTCATTATTGAAAAAAAAAAAAAATAAAAATAAATAATGTAAAAAAAAATAAATAAATAAAAAACAATAATAATTTAAAAACAATTATTTATAAAATGATAGTAATGGTTGCCATCATCATCACCAATTCCACCACTACCATTACTACCATCTTCATCATCATCATCATCATCATTGTTATCATCACCTTTATCCTCAGCAGTATTGATTATTGCCTTCTTCAATACCACCACCACTATTAATTCATTATATCCATCATCCCAACATTACTACACCACTATCGTGTTATCATTTTACCATATTTATTACTATTACTTTATTTTCTTCTGAATTAGCACCTGCTTTTTCGTTGATATAACTTTTTCTTATCACCATTAATGTATTTTGATCACCATAATCATATTATCATGTACACCTTCACCACAACCACCATTTTACTGTGTCGTCAAAACCATTATGTTCATTATCATTGATCATTGCCATCATCATCACCTTCTTTTTTTATAGATCATTACCACTATCGCCATCATCAGCTTTTTGTTCAAATTCAGTTCATTCTGATCGGTCATTGCATTCATCACTACTACCACCAACATCATTGTTACCACCATCATTAACACTACACCATCATTTTTACCATTATTAACATAATAACTATTATCTCATCACCAGCACAATCACATCGTTGTTTTTATTTTCATTTTTATTCATATCAATAATGTATTTATCATTCATCATGTTTACTCTTACCACCACCATCATCATTATTGTTGTTGCATCAATTTTCATCTTCATCATTATGATCATCACTACCAACACTATGTCTGCATCATCATTTTCGTCATCATTAAATATTGTATCATCATTGCCACCACCACCACATCATTTTATCACTATTATCAACACACCATCATTATTACAACCATCATCATTTTTAGCACCATCTTATTTATTGGTATTTTTATCACTATACCTTCAACATCATCATCATTATCACCTCTACCACCTGTATCATTATCATTATCATCAATATGGCTGAAATATCAACAAATGCATTTGATTTTATAATTATTTGGGGCCCAAATAATTAGATGTTTTAAAAAAAAATAAAACATAATGCTTGCACTTTTTCAAAAATCTTCGAAATCGTTTTTTAATTATTTGTTGATGATTTTTCCAATTAAATATTATTTCAATCAAACATGTCATGCATAATTTTGAATTAAAATGGTTAAAACTGATGACATTTCAGAAGTGCCCTCTTGTGTTCAAAATGGCTCTTTTTGAATGATAACATGCTTTTTACTTAGTCATTTTGCAATTTTGTATATTTGTTTAGCATGGTGGAGTTTACTATTAGTTTAGGCTATAAGGTTACTGTCCAGGTTTGGTTACTAAGTTTAGCCATACCAAAACTAAACTACCCCTTTAACGTGCAGATTTTTAGCGTATACATATGCACATGCCCATACATAAATACACATGCAAACATACGCATACATACACAGATGCATGCACTCACACACATACATATGCATGCACATACCCATACAAAAGCGACACAAATGCACACCTACATAAATATACATTTCCATACACATTACACACACATATGCATGGACACACATACAGTAGGCCTACATACCTGCACATATGCATACATACATGTAGGCCTACACACAAACACATACGCATAGACATGTATTCATACATGAATCACACCTTATGCGCCTATTATTCGTTTTGAGAAAGGGTAATATTACAGATATTATTACAGTGAAACTTCATTATAATGGACACCTCGTGTCCAATGATTTTACCTTGTTAAATCAGATATATTGCTGTATCAGGACCTAACCATACACAAATGTATAAATGCATACACATGCAAACGTAAACTGATCAATACATACATTCACATACGCAGACTTTCATACATTAAGTACATAATGAAAACTCTTGGACATAAACGCCGTGAAAGCGTGTGTGCATACGCGTACGTCGCTACAACACGTAATTTCCTGTTTCAAATTATGACATTGTCGCATTGTTTTGACGATAACTTTGGTTAACATGCATGTATTAAATTGGGGCGAGTCGCATTTGAAAGCTGAAATTCCTTTCTATCATAAAATGTAATATTTATTGCAAGACGTTTGGTAATCCCGCTGCCTTTTTAGGTTAAAATCTGTTACGCATTCAAGTTTCGAGTCACGAGCCTATGGGAAATGCACGATATTTTGAAGATGTATGCATACAGGCGGCACTCAAAGAGCCATATAATCCGAACGCATTATCGTATCAAATTGGGGCGAACAGATCTGAAAAGAGTAGAATGCAAGCTAACCACTGATGTAAACATCATTGTTATTGGTCAAATAACACCTCTGCCTTTTTGTTTTGAAAAGTTTTGTTCAATCGGGACCATGCTCTTAAAAGAAGATCGTGCATGGCGATTCCATTTTTGAATGGGGCACAATGCGACCCCTGCGACAGTGCGATGCGATGCGGTGAATCGCACGCTGTACGTGTGCAGTGCATAGGAACCGTTGCTTGTGAGGGATTGTCAGCTGACAATATTGGCCTTTACATTTTAAAGTTTGAAGCATATAGTACACTCGTCTGTTAAACATGATTATGTTAACACAATCAAGGCTAATCGTGAATTGACTTACGTACATTAATCACGTATTGACTTGCCCTTGGTGATTTACTTTTCCCCCATGTATAGTGTACTAGCTATCACCATGGATAGTACTCCATGCTATCACGCTTGAGTCAATGAGAGGGATCGAATGTACGCTAGCATTGCCAAAGGAATTACCTCTTATATAATGGAGCGACTCGACCCAGCGGCTAAGTAAACATTCTGATAAGGTTCCCGAGCGTACGCGTATTATCAGTGCAGCGATTTATTGTCCAAATCGACCCTAAAGTTTTCATTATGCACATACAAACATGCGCAAATGTATACATACTTGCACACACATATATAATAATAATTGTACACACATTTAATTAAATGCACATACGCATACACATTACACATGACATAAACGCGCACATACATGTACCCACATATGCATACAGATCGATACACGCATACAACACTTACGCATACCTATAAACGCATTATGAAAACATGTACAAAGCAAGTGTAATGTAATGATTTATCATTTTATTTTATGCTAATTTTTCAGCCATATGACTTTCATTTACCATGGAATTCAATTTTCATACATCATTCAGTGGACTTATTAGAAATTCACTTTTTATCAACCCTTTGATAGATTTTTACATTATATGAACAAAGTTACTAGATCCCTTTAACCCTAACCAGGCCGAGGGGTGGAATGCACCCCCCCCCCCTCCCTTGACGTTTAGCGTGATAATTCCGCAACGCGCGCAGGTATTGCCGCATGATTTTTTTCATTGAAGTCTTGCGCAACTTTTGAGACCAAATTTGCGACATCTGGGTATACTGTTCCGAAGGCACATACAATTTTGTGGTGAATTTAGACCCATAAATCGCTCATTTTCGTGATTTGTGTACAAATCCTATGGAATAAATTTTTGCTGAATTACACAAAACCTTCATTATTTTTCATTCTAATCACTGCATTAATTTAATTTTGGGCTAAAAATGGTTGGAAAATGGTCAATAATTTATTCCATTGGAAAAAACATTAGATAACATGAGTTAAAAAAAATAACAAAAAAATACATAAGAAATTTCAAAAACAAAGAAATTTCAAAAACAAGGAAATACATTAGGAACATTTTGCTGTCACAATTCTAAATTTTGAAAACCTGTTAATTAAGTCATAAAGAATATTCATGCACAAAATTAGCGTATATTGAGCAATATCTAGTGATTTAAAGACAAAAAGGGGATTTTTGCATAAATTTGCATAATCAATTACATTTTTTTTTTTTTTTTTTTTTACTTCCAAAAATAACAAAAATATAACGGCGGCTGAGATTTCACCTCCTGATCTCCCACCTGGCTATATAGCCAAAATAGCCCGGCGTGGTTATAAGGGGTAAACAAAATGTGAGTAAAAATCAATTAATATAAACCTAAGGAAAGCTTCCCCAATCAAAATGAAAGTGTGACTGTAGGTAAAGCATATTTGTATTCATTGTCAAAGTAATAATGGATGAAAACATTATTTGTGGGTTGGTAGACCTACACTTCAGTAAGAAGATACAGAGATCAGTATACAAAGATAAAGAGCATACATTGCACTTTTTTAGACCTATGTTGTTACTCTACCTGCTTTAGTAATTTGTTAATGATTTGTATTATTGCGTAGATCGCTATAATTTAGGAAAATCCTTAAATTGGCAACACATTGTGATATTTTAAAAACAGATTTCGGCATTCAAATTGGTAACTTTGCAGCAAAGTCATTTCATATTTGTCTTAAATTGTTATCACTAAATATTTTCCACTTACTTTTATATTGGGAGTTGCCAATTTGTAGAGGAAAATAATGATAAATTTGGCCTTAAAATAGCTCTTGTCCTTAATGAGATAGTAATAATAATAATAATAATATATACCATTTATAGAGCGATATATACTGTATCTAGGTGCTCTATTTATAGGCACATGATTACTTTAGGTCATCAGGTACAGTTAAAACTTAAAACCTGCACAATTACTTGCGCACCATCTCAAATCTCGGGGGAGTTGGACTACCTGAAATAAACAAAACTAATTTGTATCATTAGAAATTTAGAATTACAACATACTGCATAATGCACAAAGAATCCAGAGTGTTGAATTACAACTGAATCTACAAATCATTGACAACAGAACAACATATCACACATAAAACAAATGTGTGTACAGGGCTCGACATTAGCACTTGCCTTGTTGCTTGGGCAAGTCAAAATTGATGTCGGCCAAGTAAAATTTGGTAAATGGTTTAGTTTGGTTGCTTGATCGGGCAACTAAATAATTGATGAACTATGACTATAAGAAAACACTCTAAATCTCATCTAGAAATAAGCGGGCAAGTCAATTTTCTGTTTTGGGCAAGAACAATTTTAAAATCCATGATTTCACTTGCCCGAACGGGCCAGAAGAGAAACAAGTTAGCGTGGAGCTTTGAATAACACACTTTTGATCTATTAGCAAGAATGGAATTTTACATAATGTACTTGGAAGAAGACTATAATTCAATGCTACATGAAAATCTGGTTTTGCAATATAAATATGCACTTGTTTTGCGTATAAAATCTAGACCAGAATGTCTACATGATAATACAACTAATTATATATTACATTTAATATATTTACATGTACATGTACAAATGATTTACTAGAGTGGAATATGATCAATTAAAGTAAAGTGACTGCAGCCAAACCAGCACATAAAGACCATCATAATAATTATGTAGACAGAAAAGGCAGTATTTTTAGCAGGAGGTTTCTGTACTGTTTCCATTTTGTGGTTTGAAATAAAGACAACTGTGAAGCAGTGATGCCTGTGGTTAGCGGGCAAGTATGTATGGTATTGGTAGCTTATTAAATGATCAATGATGAATCTACATCCATTTCAACTTTGAATACAAAACAACTAATTCATAAATACAATTGATATTAATTTTCCCTAAAAACCATGTTTTCAAACTGACCTGCTTTTTAAAATTTGCATTACCAAAAGAAAAATCAAAAGCACTTTTATATTGCTTTGCATTTTTCTGTGAGCGACACTATATCATAAATAAAATCACTGACATTTGCTTTGCTATGCATATTTCTTACATATGAGATTTTTAAAAATGTAATGCAACTATAATATTTGTTATAATTCTCAAAAGTTTATCGTTCATGAATTAATATGTACTTATTATTTAACATCCTGATTATTTATTACCTATTTACCTTTAACCCTAAAAGGGCCGGGTTATGATGTCTTTCTACAGCATGGGGGGGGGGGGGGGTGCATGGTCATTATGCCCCCTTAAGATCTTTGTCTCATCGCCGCGAAAATGTGCACAGATGTCAAGTAAGGTGCATTTAGAAGTAATCAGAAAAATCACAAGGGGAGGGGGGGGGGGGGCATAATGGGCAAAGGCTTCTAGGCTTCTTAGAATTAAGTCCATAATTTAGCATTTTTAAAAGTTAGTCTTAATGAAAACACCTATATGGAATTATTCCACCTGTTTTTTTGGAATTCAAGAAATAACTACAACTTCTTTTTTTAAATTTTGACTTCAAGGAAACTGACAAAATGAAGATCAAATTCCTTTTAAATCAAGAGTTTATATCAATGCAAAGTTTGACTTTCGTCTACTCTGTCTCTCATATATTGTGGGAGAGCATAGTTTGAGGAAGTCCTATCTAGGATATAAGTGTATAGTCCCACAATAGTGCATTATAAATGCTCAATGAGAATCATCGATCCCAAAATGAGAAGTTCAAAGTAAAAAATTACCGACCTGTGCTACCGAGTGGCCCATGTATATTGTGCGGCTGGTTTCTAGCCGGCTTGCTCCAACACAGTAAGAACACCCTAAAGTTCCAACTTGGTATGGTGGTGCAGAGAATGACGTCGTGAAATTAGATAATTCAAATGAGGCGCATTTTTCTGACAAGGTTCAAGGTTATTATTTTTATCATCATGTCTGGATCATCGCTAAAAATATGTATCCCTTTGAATATCTTGAAATGAGAAGAATTCTTTGCACACTTGGCAATGATCAAAGAACCGGATCTAATGGTGTAGTATTCTTGCCGTCACGCTTCCCAAGAAAGATACTCAGAAATTGAATTGCAAACTGGAATTGTAAATGTCCTTTTCGCATATGCGACGTTCTCCCAGAAATCATGATCATCTGTAGAAATCGTGTGCAAAGAGGACAATTGAAGATGATCATCCAGGTTATAGCCTGTAGTGTAGTACGACGCAGAGCAGAGGTTTTGTCTCCCAAAATGTATTTGAATGGTCTTTTCATTAAGAACTCACATAATGTGCTTCACTTCTCGATCAGTACTATGCTGAAGAACCTTCCGTGCAGGTATGGATGAACATGTAAAATGTTACATGTCCCATGTAACTGTAATTTCTTCACGCCCTGTCTGGAAATTCCTTTCTTTGCTCAACTGGTGTAAACAGATTTGCATATCTGAGGAAATGTTGCGATGTAAAGTTGCTCGCTGGTTCCGTCATCAACAGACTGCAGTGTCGTGTCAGATTCCGTATTCCACCAAGCCTGTGGAGAAGTATGGAATTGCAGCGCCCAGCGGTGTTAGCCTGTACAACTATTGTGTTACACGATGGGATGGGCATATCTGCAAAAAGAAATAAATAGATTTCTGTTTCAGTCCAGCTTGAGCTCTATTGGATTACAAATTATAAGATAGTACAATAGATTATCATGGAAAGACGTTTATTGAGGATGACAAACCTCAACCTTGGCCATACAAACCAATCAATTTTGAAAAGAGGTTGAGGTGGGGTCCAATGCAGGAATTATTATTTTTTTTTTTTACAGGGTTACTTTTTCAATCTGATATCTTATCACAAGATATTCAATATACCGTAAAACTCCGTGTATAAGGCGCACCCCCAACTTTCTAAAAAAAAAATTATTATTAATATATATATATTTTATTTTATTTTTTTTGTTTTTTGGACACCCTGTATTTTTTTTTTAGACACCCTGTAGTGCTGTTGGAATACTTACATCGCTGGTCTAGGGCATATCAAGGGTTTAATGTCAATTGTAGCTTTCATCATCATATACATTTTTTCACATACAAAATAGTGGTTAGTACAAAAATTGCACACATTGAGCAATAACACTGGTGCTCATAAATATTCATATTCTTATTCATGAATATTCATAAGCACTTATACTCATTCAATATATGCAATTTTCTTAATTAACTAACAACTATTTTCAATTATGAGCAAAATTTATAACCACTGGTTAGATAATTGCATATATAATTACTACCTGCTGCTCACGAATGTATGAATATTCATTAGCTGCAGTATTTGCTCAATAAACTTGCAATTTTTAAATTTGTAACCAATATTTGTTTTGTGTGAAAAAAGGTATATGTTGCTGAATGCTACAACAGACAGCAAGCTCTTGTCATGCTCTACACCAGTGTAATATGCATTGAACATGACTACAGGGTGTCCCAAAAAAATTCTTTACGAACAAAAAAAAAACAAACAAAATTATTATTATTATTTTTTATTTTTTTTTGTTGCTATACCTGTGTATAAGGCGCAGCGAAAAAATTAATATTTTTATTTCGGGGGCTCCATTTTCGGGGGCTACTTTTCCAACTTTCGGGGGCTACAAATATCCGGGTTCTTTTTCAAATTTCAGGGGCTACTAATAAGCTATAATGCTGTAAGTGATCATTTTATAAGCATTTGATCACAATCCAAACAGAAAATCCCACAAAAAAATCCCGAAAATTTTTTTTTTTTTTTTTCTGGGGCAAATTTTTTTTTTCGGGGGCGAATTTGGGCATTTCGGGGGCGGATTCGCCCGCCGCCCCCGTGTATTTTTTTCGCTGATAAGGCGCACCCCCGACTTTGAAAATTTTTCCACCGGAAAAAAGTGCGCCTTATACACGGAGTTTTACGGTAACACCATGGTAATTTTAGGGGCTACCTACTAAATTTTGGGGGCTATTTAAAAGATTAGGCGGCAATATCCTGGGGGGGGGGGGGGGGGGGGGGCACTTGTTCATATTATATCTACGTACAGAATCACATTGCGTCAGTGCCTTTTTTGGCGCGGCTACTACACCAATGCAGTGTACATTGATTACGCCATCACATAGCGCCATACCTGTTCTTCTGTCATGTGTAAAATACTCTGCATGTTACACATGTGACAAACTACATGGTACTATTGTTCTATTTAATATCGGTAGCGTCGGTCTAACCATTAATAACCAGGTCAAAGTGCCGTCAAAGTGAATGCAAAAAAACACCCCTTGCAATTAATGTACACTGCATGCCACACCAAGCGAAAAAAATATGCACTTGGCGCAATGCGATTCTGTACGTAGATATGATATGCACGAACAGTATATAGGCGAGGACGTACTGCAACATACACGCAGCATAAATTTTCTATTGCATAAAACACACTTGGGCAATTCCACGATAACTGACGTTACAATACAAATTCAATGTAGGACAGTAGGATATGTACACATTTGTTTTTCATTGACATTGTACTTTATATTGTAGTTAAGTAAATAAAGATACATGTACCTGCCGGCTGCCGGTTATAATTTGAGTATTTGAATGATACAGGTAAGGTATTACAGGTCAGTTACAGCACTACCTGCCGGTTATAATTTGAGTATGTGAATGATACAGGTAAGCCTCGTAAGGTATTACTATTACTAAAATGTGACGTTAACTGACATCGCACTGTTTCTGAATAGACCCTAAAAGGCCTAAATGGCGTATCGCACTATTTCTGTATGGACCCTGATGTCATGGCGTACCATTTTTTTTTAATGAACCCTAATGGCGTATTGCACTTCTGAAATGGACAATAAATGGCGTATCGCACCTTTCCTGAAATTCATCATATTATTTTCAAATTGACCCTATTTCTCTCGGTGTCTCGCACTTCACACTGCAAAAACAAAATGCTTCTACAAGAATCCCAGCACTTTATCCCCCACAGTGCAACCCGTATACAATAACTCGGTATACTATACTCGAGTGCAGCCACGCACACTAACAAATCATCAACAACTCGACAAACTACGAAAACTACCACGGCTCATATGCCAGAACCCTCGGGGAAGAAATCGCCGCCGATCACACACCGAATGAGTAGCCTACGGGGGTAAGCACGCAAAATAAACTACAGCATACACACAAAAATCGTATAAATCACTTACCCATGATTATTGTAAAATGCAATCACCACCGTCACTTCTGGAATGGCCGTCTCTTATATATCATATTTCACCAGAATATCACCAAATAATGATATTTGTACGTGGAGCTCGAACATTTCCTGAACACAGCGATTTAGAGCCCACACCTGCACGATCCGACTCGACCCACATCTACAAAGTATATGGTCCACTTAGGTGGACCATTTACGCGCAATATATGGTAATACACGGGAGATTACCATACTGCCTATTCATACACTGTACCGTTCATCAGTTGAACGTTGTGTGTTAGGATGCATCGGTAATGAAAACAGACGGGAAATAATCCTTTTTTTTCTACATTTTGCACTCTTCAAAACAACAAAGTCGGTAATTATTATCAAAGTATATTACTTAGAGATCACATAAACGAAAGTTTTTTTGCATTTGCTGGTAAATTTAGGGAGAAATCGGCCGACAAAAATTGTTTATTATTTGGATAGTGCAGCAGGCGGAAGAGGTTGATCACAATGCTACTGTAATGTACCTATGTGTGACTCGACCCGATCCGACGAACGATCGAGTATCTGAACGATATTACATGCATGTAATACGCTTGCATGGCTTTAGTTCAAATACTCAGTTGTCCAAATCAAATCGGCAAATCCACAGAAATTTACCCACATTGTTTACGATTTTAAAAACATTTATCTACATTTACACTACAAATTTGTTTCCGCTTTCAAGACTAATAACTTGCCTAGTACATAAATATTATTTGTTTTTTTTCCCACACAACTATTACAGCGAGAAATTACACCGAACGGCAAACGAATTCCTCGCGGTGATGAACGGCAATGCCAAAAAAAACATGTCAGCGAGCAGTGGGGAAATTTACCCACGTTGTTTACGATTTAAAAAACATTAATTGAAATCTCAACTACGCATTTGTATTTAGTTTCTAAGCAATACATTTTTCTGGCGGAAAACTATTTTTTATTTTTGACGTGAAATTTCTAGCGCACGAAAAAGCAGCGAATGACGAACAATGGCATGGGGAATGACTGCAAACCGCCCCTCCGCAACCGTACTCCAAAACAGTTCCGAACTATATAATATAAGATATGGTATATTGGTATAGGGTCAGAAACGCCCCTGGCCCCGCCTCCTCGATCATAGCATATCCAACTGGAAGTATAATAAAGGCGCGGTGACGGAGAGGTTTCATCAGATCTGCTCAAGCCGTGGGGAAGTCAGCACCTGCTCGGAAACCTGAGAAAAACCATCTAGCTCCGAGCCTCCGAGATCAAACCCTTTGCAGAAAATCCGATCTAGACCGACCTCATTTCCTGCAAACCCGATAAGGTACGTCTAGAAATTAAGGGTTGGTATAGAACATGGACATTTTAGTACCTCGATGGATAATCGTGGAGAGAATAACAATAGTACAACATGTCCCAAAATTAATTACAACGGGACTTTCTGCAACGATAACTTTAAAATATAGGTTTTCCCGTTTTTTTTCAATCGAATTCATTAAGGGTCATTCAAATTCACGCATTGCCGCGTAATCGTTGGTATCGGTCTTTCAAATTCCGAATAAGTGCAAACGAATTCATGAAATACGCATACGGTTTCGTGAATAGACACGATAGTTCATTTATGGGCACTCGAATTCGCGAATGTGCAGTAGCGCCAGCGTGAACTACGTGCGATTTTGAATGACCATTGATGAAAAGGTATGCTCTTTGTTCAAATTCACTTGCTCAGACGCGATTTTGAACGACTATTTACGAATTCGAATGCTGCTTTGACACGGCGATCGCAAATCGCGCGAATTCGTTTGCTCCTTTTATCAATTCGAATGACACAATCGCAAAATTGAGCGGGAAAACCTATAATAGATCAATCAGAATGATATTTC
>JBAMJV010006300.1:0-23555 GCA_037951105.1 Echinarachnius parma | reverse complement strand
ACTCCCAGATCCCTGCTATAAGTAAGTACCTGCTTAGGGCCCCGTTTACGTAATGCACTGTCTGAGTGTGTCGCACTTCAGGATTCATTATAATCATAGTCAGACCCATCTTCATCTGCAAGTCGATTGTAGTGACGAAAATAGGCTGTATAATGTGTTTCTAGTGATAAACATTAATGGAATACCTTAGGACGAGGTATAGACTCCGATTATCTCTATTATATCGATTATGGATGGGATATTTTAATGTCTTACTACTGATAAGGAATTGTGTTTGTATGTACATACCGAAAAGCTTGAGTTAGCGAACATATACATATAATCATTTATATTGTAATGTGTTTCTATTTTTGTTAAATCAATACCCAAATGAAGTCAGCATCTTAATCACACATTCATGACATTCGCGTGTGCAAAAGGCAATTAAGTCTTACGAATAACAAACTTAATGTGTTACTATTAATAGCAAGCTTTACCATATATAGCCTCACCAGTGACGAACACTGCTCTTTTACAAAATGGAAGTCCTTGGAATAGCATTAATCTCCGTATATGATAGCCCAGGGGGTGTTTCACAAATACCCTAAGTTGAACTTAACTCTAAGTTGGACTTAAAACTTATGGTAAGCCATTAGTTTCTTTGAAATATTATTGTAAAAGTCCTTTTCAAAGGCATAACATGTTGATTCAAATCATTAACATGTTTTTATTATAAAGGAGAAGTAGAAAAGCTAATTATTTGTTAGCAGGCAAGGATTGTATGTTATCGTTTCTATAGCTTCTGGCGTATCCTACGAATCATCGTCATTGGCACGTATTTCACTCCAACTATTATCTATAGCGGATTAGAATGGGTAATCCCCAACGTTTCCATCTGTGTAATGCGTAATGGTTGCTCACTCGAAAGTATTATGACGAAGTGCAATATTTTTTTTTAAATCAGGATAGGGGATCATAATTATCATGGTATCTCGTAGCTTCTGGCTTATCCCACGAATCATCATCATGGGCACGTGTTTCACTCCAACCAATTTACTGTCGGATTAGAGTGGTTTATCCGCAATGTTACCACCTCCGTAATATGTAAAGGTTCTCTTTAAAAACATGAATGTTTCACATAGCGAATGTTTCGATCCTCCACTCCTAACGCGAGAGTGTTTTTGCCTTGGGACAGGTAGCGTTTTCGAACGCTGAGAGTATCGTATTTTATTGTCGGCGGCAGCTCGACTATCTTATGGAAGAAGGGGCCGACCAGAGGATGAGAGCAAACTAGACTATAATCATGATAATCTGATATTATTACGAAACCATTGCCTAGAGAGGCAATTGGAAATAAGGGGTATTCCGGATACATGGATACAAGCCAGGAGAAGAAGGGGGGGGGGGGGGGCAGCTGCGGACCAAACTACAAAATGATCTGGTATTATTTGGAAAGCAATGTCATGACTGTGGAGATTAGAATTGAAAATAAGGGGTATTACTGATTAGGGTACCATGGGGTTGTATCCTCCAGATGCCTGTAAAATGGATATACAAACTTTAATAGTTATGCGGTCATTATGTTCAA
This sequence comes from Echinarachnius parma, assembly GCA_037951105.1. Taxonomy (NCBI): domain Eukaryota; kingdom Metazoa; phylum Echinodermata; class Echinoidea; order Clypeasteroida; family Echinarachniidae; genus Echinarachnius; species Echinarachnius parma. Next base: position 21,988 of record JBAMJV010006300.1, on the reverse strand, counting down.
TGTCTTTGTTTGATACATTTATTCAGAATACAAAGACAATTCGTAATTTGGTATTATCATGGATTCTCCTAGTACAATCCATGGTATTATTCTGTATTGTAAACTTCCAGATTTAACGAACTATGTACATAGCATTATTATAGTACAAGGAGTGTTTGACTGAACTTGAAGGTATACCTTCATGGGGACATTATGATACTTTTGATGCGGACGGTGATGCAATCAGTCCAGTTGAGTAGGTTTGTTTACTGGACTGTTGATTGAATCATTACCTGGCCGTCCGCTACTGACATATTCTATACGCTCCGTCGCATGGCTGGTAGCAAGAACGCTGCAGTGTCTCAACAGAGAACACACTGGCAATTAAAGATGACGGAGAAGGACGAGGATGAGGATGAGAAGGAGAAGGGGGAGGAGGAGAAGAAAAGTGAGGAGGGGGAGGAGGAGGAAGAGGAGGAGGAGGAGGAGGAGGAGGAGGAGGAGGAGGAGGAGGAGGAGGAGGAGGAGGAAGAGGAGGAGGAGGAGGAGGAGGAGAAGGACAATGAGGACGAAGAGGCGGAGGCGAAGGAGGAGGGGAAGGACAATGAAGAGGAGGAGGAGGAGAAGGAGGAGGGAGAGGAGGGGGTGGGAGGATGAGGAGGAGGATAAGGATGGAGGGCGGAGGCGGAGGAGGAGGGGATAAGAATGAGGCGAAGGAGGAGGAGGAGAAGAAAGTGAGGAGGAGGAGAAGGACAATGAGGACGAAGAGGCAGAGGAGGAGGGGAAGGACATGAAGATGAGGAGGAGGAGAAGGAGGAGGAGGCGGAGGGGGTGGGAGGATGAGGAGGGCGTGGGAGGATGAGGAGGAGGATAAGGATGGAGGGCGGAGGGAGGAAGGATGAGAAGAAGGAAAAGGAAGAGGAGGAGGAGGAGGAGGGGGTGGGAGGAGGAGGATAAGGATGGAGGGCGGAGGGAGGAAGGATGAGAAGAAGTAGAAGGAAGAGGAGGAGGAGGAGAAGAATAATTTGATTTTAAGTATATGAAGTAGATAGAGGAACAAAGTCCTGACGAGAGATATGAACTTGAACCATTAAAATAATGAGTGATTGAGGCATGCAACCTATACACGGACACACAGCGGCGTCACATGCATGATTTACCCATCTAACTCTAAAATGGTTTAATTTTGACTCAAAATGACAACGTTTTAATATATACAACTTATAATATAACAATTATATTATATTTATATTATATATTGATATTATATTATAATAGCAATTGTCGATGATTTGTTAATTTGCTGTGTATATAGTAATTATAAATTTGTTTAATTAAAACCACAATACAAATTGAATAAAGTTAAAAATCAACTATATTTCCTCATGAACAGCCTATAAAACATATTCAAAGACAAACAATTTTAATACACCTCAATATATTGTTTATCAGGCTTGATAACAATTAACAGTCAAGAATCGAACATTGATTCTATAATGACCTCATTATTAATCGTGTTACTGCACTTTGTAGATAAGACCTTTACAACCCCACCGACAACCCCACCGCTTTTTGTCCACTGTTTTATTATGTTTATTTGTTATTTGGTTGGTCCAGTTTATTCAATAAAATGTATTGACGGGGACCCGGTATGACACATATACACGTGTACCTTTCACCTTGATGCATCATGCATGCACTGGACTGCATTTTTTGTTTTTAACAACTACTTTACCCTGATGACCTTTATTGTGCGGTGTTTTACGATCAATGATAAAAAAATTAAGTTGTCACCTTGATCAGTCATGCACTTAACTGCATTTTCGTTTGAACAAAAATATATACCCAGGTGATCATAATTTTGCGGTGTTTTACGATCATTGATCGAGTTAAATTGATTACAAAATGAGTTATGATCGATGCATTATACGAGTATATCGATCATGGGGGGGTACCGAGTGAATTGTACTAAACGTTTAATATGTTCAATATAAATCCTTGTGCGTGTCACTGATGCAATATAATAGTATATGGATGTGACCATGGTAGTTACAGTGTTGATTATTCAAGCTTTAACAGATATTAAAACCCACACTGTTTTATAATAATTTGATATTAATAGTTATAATAATTCACCTCGTGATAAGTTTCATCTTCATTTGACGTACGTTCAATGTAAACTCTATACAGTATGTATCGATCACATTCCAACGAGAGGCAAAGTACAGATGAGTGCAAAGTCGCAAATCTATCGTAAGTCACCATGTAGATTATAGGTTCAGCAGGCGACAGTTTAATCAATATCTCTGGTATTGTATAGGCCTATTCGTTTGTTTAATATTGTGTAAGAATACACAGTCACAACAATATTTGTAATGAGAAAGTAAACTCAATTTGTTGAATCAACCAACATCTGTTGCGACTTTCTTGTCCTTCATTGTTATCGTTGTTTTCCATGCGCTAAGGCCTTCTCTTTTTGTGTGTGTGTATTTTAGGGCGATAATTCGTTGCTACACTAAAAATCTACGAAAACGCATTTCCGGAAACTTGATTTGTTTTCTTTCTTTAAAATGGAGTCCAAAACGGCCGCAAGTTACAACAACAAAATAAAATCCCTGCTGCCATTTCTTGATAATTTTTACGAGACTCCATCCAAAATAGGACCTCCCTGTTCCATCCACCTTTCCAATACTAAAATAGCAACACCTTCATGATTCGGTCCACATTAATATTCAACGATAGGAGGGCATGAGCGTGAGAGCAGGTGTGGCTGAATATATTATGCAATTCTAGGCCGCTATAACATAACAAATGTATCGTATAATGTCTTCCCCTATTTATCCTACGTACATGACGTCGATTGAAATAGAAAAAGCACCAAAGTCACTTTTATATTTTTCGGAGATAACTCTTGTTTGATGTGTTGTAGCCTTGTAAAAACTCAATTGACCACTTTTTGTAATTGTTTTGATTGATATTCCCCAAATAGAATTAATTATGATCTGCAAATTTGGCATTAAAGAGGGAAGGCTTCGACCTGCAAGATGGTATGCAGAACTCCATTTAGCAAACAAACGACTTGAGTCCTTTTTACTCTCACCCGAAGATAACCTCGGGAAAAAGTTTTTTTTTTAAAGGTTTTCACCCAGGTATGTCATTTATGTATGTTACATTCGCCTTCTAATGGGAAACACGGGTTGAAGGTCTGTCTACTTTCAAGGTTGTCGTGATATCATATACTGTAGGTATTAAAGTCATCCGTTAACTTTCAAATATTTGTCCCAAAGTGATAGTTGAGGCTCCAATCTTAGAAGAGGACAACGGTAAATACCTAGTGGCTAGAGAAAACAGTTACAACCTATGTCAGATTGTATCAACTATACTTCCCATTTCATTTGACTATAATCGCAAAGCGTTCCTGGACGCTTTTCAAATTAGTCATCAATATACATGTATATCCATAATAAGGAGACATTTAAAAAATAAACAAACAATTGTATTATTCTGTTTCATTAGCCAAATAATATTGTACAAGGGAAATGTAAAACCTCCGAGCATTTATGTTTGATTTTACAAAAGTTAAAAGTCAGATCGTTTTAAGAGAGAAAAAAAACCCGTAGTAAAGGTTTGTATATATGACTGCCTTATTCAAGGTCTTCATGATATCATTTGGTATGAATAACCAAACATAGTGGGCTAAACATGACATTGATTATTCATAGATTACTAACACGGATAAGATGGCCAAATCGGGAAGCCGGTCGTGTAATTGAGAAGAACTTTACATTAATAAATCACGAACATGTGCACACGCACATACAGCGGTATTGGTATCATGCATTAAATAAAATTTGTAAGGATAAAGTTTGGGCAACTTTTTGCTACATTAAATTAATTATTGTAAACTGAAAATATGACACAATGATTGTTTATGCATTCTTTATGACTGTTTGCATAACGGATACTGATTTTCACATGTTTACATCAGACATGTTAGACAAAATCGTTTACGGAATGACAATTACTCGTGTGTAACTTATAAACATTAATTGGTAATTATTAATAATGAATGAGCTGGGTAAGAAAAGTTACAAACCTATTCCATACATCGTCTTGACCTTCAATGGCGTATCTGAGGGACGGCTTGTGCACAGCCCCTCCCCCCACCCCCCCCCCCCCCCCCACCCATTTTGCATTTTGTCAAGTATATGATATTTTCTGACATTGAGTCCCCAGAATTAAGTTCAGTTAGACATCTTTTTTTCGATGTTCACATCCTCCGAGGTAGGCATATTAAATGGGAAAATCGAATTGGTATAATTGTCGAATAAGAGTAATAGTCAGCTCCCAAACTGTAGGGGCCCGTATATACGCCCAATGTTGCCCATCAGTAATTTATATTAATGTTCTCCTACCTGTTCCCTCACATTCGAAGGACCATACAGAGCTAAACCATTGTCCATATAGGAGGCCTCTTTTTCTTTCATTGCATAATGATTAAATGCTATTTAAATTTTGATAATTACCTTTCATCATACTTGAGAGGTACTTGGTTTGTCATATTTCTCGGATTATCTAAAAATCGCTGTTTGTTGTTGTTGTGACTATACAGGATGCAGCTTCAAGCCACATGCAATTTTACTTCAACTAAATCAAGTACAAAAGTTCTCAGAACTTTTTTTAAAAATCAAACGTCAGTTTATGCGTAGGACCCAATCATGCTATTTCAATCAGCATCCAAAACTACATGTAATCATACAAACACATATATCCATGCTACTGAAACTCTTACTACCTATATAAAATATACAAAAAAGTAACAATCATGCATCATCATTTAAAACGCTTTCGAGATTAACTGTGTTGAAAAGCACAAAACGTTGAGTGTGTCTTTGAACCAATCTCGTCTATTCCTTTGAAGGACTTCGCGCCGTGTTATTGTGCAACGGGGGCTCCTCTCTCTTCGTGTATATACAATATCTCTAATTTGAGGGCGCCTATTTAGAAGCACGTGGCGAATTGATGTCCATGAATCGCCAATTAACCCTCTGATAGCTGAATACACAGCTCACGCGTTATGTACACACACGTTACACGTCATGTGTAGAGCTGGACAGCGTATGTACATGTTAAGTTCGAAAATGTGATAGTTCATAACTAAAAAAAACTCTTGTCCACGGAAAACCGGTGGGCTATACACAAAGTCTAAAATAAAGATTTCAGAATCGCAAAGGGAACGGGTTAAATATGGTCGGCTATTGTCCAGTACATTTATACACACGATGCATTTATATTACACGTGTATAATTGTGATTGTCTTCACACACGTCAGATGCGTAATTGCATGATTATGCTGCCGGCAAACTGTGACTAAATGAACATGAAGGAAATTACCTTCACACCTGACGAAAGTCATTTTTATAAATTACAGCAACATGAATCGTCTCGTAATTGCGTCAGCTGAAAACATTTGTACATGTATTATGTTGCGAGTTGATACAAGATTATGTATTGTCGCTTATTATGTAAGCACAAAACCGATGGCTAGTACATGTACTACCGTCAAGACTTAGTTGTGATGTGTTTCTCTTCAATGTTGATTACTTTTCTCTTATTAGTCATTAAATAGCAGTATCATTCCATAACACACGTGATGTGCCAATTATTATGATATCGAATTTCAATTCTGAGCAGGTCCCTTGCCCCCCCCCCCCCCCCCCCCGCCCCGTAGCTGCCCCACTGAAAATAACTGAAATAATAGTTGTTTGGCTCAAGCTGCCCCCAACCATGCCAACATTGCCAACCTTACCCACTTGCCCCCGTGTCTGCTTCCATTTGATTATTGGGGCTACGCCATCAACGATGTGAAGTTCACTATGTGGGGGGCGTTGCCCTTTTGTTTTAATATAGACGCGACGCCACAAAATAGCATGGCGTATGCAAAACATGCCGCACACATTATAGTATACCGTATGTAAAAGCAAACGGACAACGGCGGGACTAACATATGCTAGCCTTTGTAGTACTTTTTATGATCATACGGAATTAATTAATCCCTGCTAAGCTATACCGGTGTACCGCCTCCAGGTTTAGGTCCCTGTCCTTTGATATTTTTACCCGAGTTTGTGCGAAGCGACCTTCCTATACATTCTATACCTAAATAACTGGACCAAATAATTGATATATCAAATATTCATGCCAGCTCTTGCCTGATAAACTGGGACAAGATTGCCCATTAACCTGATCATAATAAAATGTACGTCCATACTTATAATGTATTTTGCTGGTTACATGTGTTAGATGTTGCTACACCGGGCAAAGCTCGCGCAAGCTCTTTATTGCCAGGATTAGTGGCTCATCTACGGGGGCACGGGGGGCACTTAACCCTGTATTCAAATCAAGGAATTGAATGCTAGAAGTCAACAAGAAGTTGGGTAAAAAAGGTCCTCGACCATTAGGACCAACAGTCATATTTAATACGAATGTGATTTATTGCTATCGCGCGCAGTCAAGTCCCAAGTCAATTATGATTCCCATTAATGCTTCACATTAATCATCGATCATGTCTTGTGGTAGGCGTGTGTGTCATACAGGCAAGGGAAATCCCTGGATTATGCTTGTCGTAGAACTATCCCCGCGAAATGTGTATTTGCGGTACAGATTGGGTTATTACTCTCACCACATCCATAATCATTTACCCTAACCATTAGCAACCTAATGTCCTAAACCTAACCCTAGTAGACTATTTCAATTTTAATCTTGAATATTTCCATAATACATTTGAAAACTTACCATACTGTAAGCCAAACAACAAGGTACAAGACAAGTGTGGAAGCTCCAAACAGAAAGGTCTTCCCACCTCTCTGCTCCAAGTGATTTTGGTTGAATTTTACATAGTTAACGGATCATTGTAAAGCATACCGCACACTATACACGGCCCGATTCCGATCTGAACTAAAGCAAGATGTATCATATAGTTAAAAAGCATACAGTACAGTTCAGATCCTTAATCGATCGTCAGATCGGATCGGATCATGTAGGGGTGGGCCTTAAGCCCGGCGCGGACAGAGCCGACTCGACCCGATCCGACTGGTTTTCAGTCAGGCTAGAATCGGTTTCGCTCAGTCGGAGCCGATTCAACATGTTGAATCGGCCTCGAATGATCTCCGACTGGCTCTTTACCGGTAAAACAGGAGTCCTGACATGCCTGAGGCAACGTATGCCGAGCTGAACCGACTGACAACCAGTCGGATCGGGTCGAGTCAGCTCTGTGTGCGGAGGGCTTTAGACTAAAATCAGTCTCTATTCCGCTGGATGTTCCACATGAAAGCGAAACCCCATGCAGAGTCGGTTATTTCTGGTGGGCTTAATTGTGTCAGTGGGTGAATGGTGTGATCGTGACGATGCATCCCTCCAGGCGCCACTCGATTCAGCAATGTCAAAAGCAAGGTTTCATTTCACTGACACTTCATCCCGTTAGTGGTTGTACCCAGGACCAACCCGGGATGGAAAGGGGATCGTCCCGGCGGGTAGTGTCACTCCACATCGGTCGTGTGTAGGCATGATCCTTCACGATTTCGCAAAAAAGGGGATATTTGCAAGTCTTCGAGAATATTGATTTACAAGGGTGTCTTTATTTCATCACGAACATCGCGAAGCGTGAAAATGGGTTACCTGTTTTGTCTAAACGATCCTTCGTAAACCAATTGTGTCAATGTAACAGTTGTATTTCACATGCAGGTAATGTAACGATGGGTTGTGAAGACCGTGATATGTTCGTCTTCCCTCTCTTATCTGGCAAAAAGGGGTACAAGGGCATCTCAGCCCTCGACCTAAAATTGTCCGTCATCGTCATGTATTTCCTTATTGATTCCCCGCCCGGAATACTGGACATGTTGGGTGGCTGTGGGGTGGTTTGGGGGCTGGGGGCTGCAAAGAGGGGCGCTATCCCAATTTCCCCATCAATTACCTCACCTACGCAATCCGAAAGGTTACGAAGTTACCGAATTGAAAAGGTCTCTTAGACCTTTGTGAATAATTCATTCGAATTGTCTCCTTTCCTTTACCAGCCGTCTTCACTGCACGGAAAGGCGATTTTATAACCATTGACAACATGAAAGACAAATACTTTGAAAACATTCGTTCGAAATCAAATGAGAAAATGTACAATTAAGAGCACATTGTTAGGTAATTGATAACATGCACATTTGATTGATTAGGCTATCACATTCGATGTCTAGTGGTTTTATGCCCCATGGTTGGGCAAAGTATAACTTTAAAGCACCGTCTTATTTTTTTAGAATTTACTAAAAGATTCACACATAAGTATCGTATATTTGCAATGTGTGTTGTTATTGTAGTACATTGACCACGGAATTATTGATAATTTGCGAGAAAATTAAGCGTCACTTTGATGTGAGGCTGTTCTGCATTATAGGCGCTATATAAGTGCGATATATTATTATTATTATTATTATTATTATGTCGGGTTATCATAATATAACTGGACATAACGAATCGTACACATTGCCATAGGTCACCCTAATCATGATAATTTGTAGTTTAAATCGCTGTCGTAATGAGTGCTTAGTCACACACACTTGAATTCTTTGTAAGGTGCATGTGTGCGAGATAACTACTACGTTTCGCGGAATCTTCGCCAGGGAAATAAGAGGTGACTAAATGAGAAGATGATTAGCATTACAGGTGCGATTAATTTGCCGCATTTGTTGCCAAAATGAAATGGTATGAGTTGAATGACAGCAATTTGCTTGATTAGTAGTAATTATCATCTACTCTTGATTAATGGCAACATATTTCCATATGTAAACGTGATCCACAATCCAGATGATATCATATCCAAAATTGAAAATTAAATGGATGTTTTAATTACGCGAATGTTTTTAAGGGCATGAAGCATACAATCTTTGACGTGTTTTAGACTACCGTGACAAGTATTTAGGAAAAAAAATGCATTATTATTTCAAGCTATCATTAACAATCGATAATTAATTGATTTGATGGTGAACTACCGTGACAGTTTTGTTTGAAGGTATATTTCACCTAGGACTAAGCACAATCAATATTGCTCGCTATAGGTACATGCATCTGTTTCGTGATTTTCTGCATTAAACAATACACCTAATTTGAAATAGTTTAGCATTTCATAATGAAATGCCCGCGGGCTCAGGGCTTCCTAGACAACTGAACCAATTCCGTGAATCACTCTTTACGAGTTTCTTCCAATCAATCATGAATGTTCTTATGATTCAAAAGTGCCAATAAATCACATCTCGCGTTAAAGGCATAGAAGAGTTCTGGTTTAGAGGGCGCTTCAAAAATTATTGTTTTGCGAGGGAGTACAAATATGAGTGTACATGTAGGTATTGCAGGGGCATGATATACGTTTTTGAAACAAAACGACTGATACATTCACAAATAATAATCTGAACAAGGGTCGCTGGTGTTGAATTTTATTCTTGATTTGACCAATATTAAATTGAATATTTATAATTTTAAAAAACCACGCATTCGTGAATATAAACTGAAAGGGGATTTTAAATTGAGTCAGATAATCTCTCTTTTGAGTGTTTATTTAAAACAAAAATTAGTTAAATACAATTTATGCAGAAAAGGGTTGAATCATTCGGGTGTTAGAATAGCAACTCTTTTTGTCAACTGTTAACGGCTGGATATGTTTATTGAAACAGCTAGTTTCTTTTATGAGAATGTAAGATATCTTTATATCAGTAAAGCATCTCTTACTAAAGCATGGTAGAATGTTCATTTTGAGTTTTCAATGATACTTATTTTAAGTTTAACAAGAACTTATCTTTCTCTCTAGCATGTTTAAATCGTCCATTCTTATCGTTGCTTATTTCCTTTTATGCTCCAGTTCTCTGGATTAATCTAGTCATCTATTCAGATGCAATAAGGGAACCATGCAACCTCTTTTACAAATATCATCAACCCAGGTGAAACCATGATGTGGGTAATGTTACTCGGTGTGTTCGCCACAATCCAAACAACTTGTGGCTGAGTAGGGTGTTCCTCACTCACATGAGCTTGGAAATATATAAATCAATGGCAGAAATAAAAAACCTAAATCTTGAATTCTTGAATCCCGAGATCTCTGAGTCACGAATGACTCACTGAATGTGTTAGGGGTCGGATTCCTTCAAGAACATTGCATGATAATGTTTAATGTCATTCGCCAGAGCAACAGGCTAGCGTAGCATTCAAGTCCTCAATCACCATAATCACGGCGTATTCTTAATTTGTAACACCATGATTACTATACTCACAGATTGCTACGACATACGGTATGCAAACACTTGAGCCTTTGGCTAGTGCTGTGCAGGGTTATGAACATTGGCGCGTATTAAAGGGATCTATTAACTTTGTTGACATGTGCAAAAAGTGATGAATGGTTGATAAAATGTTTATTGTTGTTATCTGGTATGTCCACCATGTCCACTGGGTATGGTGTGAAAATTTCAAGTTAAAGGGTACCACCACCCAAAAATAATATTCTTATTAAATAAAGGTAACATCTTTAGTATTCCATTCCATCAACAAGTTCACAAAAATATGTTTCCAGAAAAGAAAACAAAATTGGAAACGCATCACCATTCTAAAGCATGCGTTCATGCGGTCTGAATTACGCAGACTACATATGTGTGCGGTGAATTACAACGTGTGCAGAGCGCGAGCGAACGAATCGCCCGGGAATCTATTGTTTACAAACGTGCGCGTGAATAGCATTGGCGCACTCGCAAATGGTTGGCCCGTATGGAACCAGGAAATAGCAGTGGTTCCGTAAGTGGTGGAAATTAATTGCTTTGTTTATGAATTACACTACCCTTTGCAAAATGTTGGGTATCTATTTGATATCACAAAACGGTACCAAAACATATAATAATGTGTAGTTCTTTGCCTGGTGGTCCCCTTTAAATGGACATTATATTGCCGAGTAATGAGCAGAAATGCCAAGTTAATATATTCACTGACTCATTGCACTGACTTCGTGTACGGTTACGAATATCCAGTATAGATTTAACTTCTGAACAATTCAATCGTAAATATCTGTTTAATGAAAGGGAAATTCGAGAAAAAAAGACACCTGTCTCATGCTTCTAATACGAATACAGCAAGGTATGATGGAACCGCTAAAATTCCAATTGGATTTTGAGGATTGGACAATGTTTCTAGCTAGATCTCTTTAAATAGAGCAAACCGTACCATTGATACTGGCAGCGTTAATGTCATATCGCAGAGCAGAGAAAAAAATCGCGTAGACACATACGTTTGATTTGTATTATGTGATTATTGTTTCTATTCGATAGCCGATTCATGATGAACCCTGTCAATCCTATGGAGACCTCCTGACGGTAATAGCCTCATTACATATTCATGATACAGTGCAAAAAGGGTGTAGATAGTTTCACTCTTACGCTTTCTGTTGGTATGAAAAATTCATTATCGCAATTATCAAAGCGAGAAATCCGACCCCAAAAGAACTTGACTTAAGTGCGTATCTCACCGGCGGAGACGTCGCCGCGACTGCCGCGACTGATCTGTCGCGGTAGTCGCGGCGACTCGGGAGACCCGAAAATGGTTTGCAATCTCTCCAAGGCGAAGTCTCGGAGACGTCTCCGCGACGTATCCATGGGAGCAGGAACAAACTGTACCAAATGATAACGAACTCAGTCACGTGGTCTCTAAAGTGGGTCAAGCAACGTTAAGTAGTGTCGCGGAAACGTCTCCGTAACGTCTCCTCTCAGTCGCCTTGGTCTCCAGTAGGTCGCGGCGACGTCGCGGCGACGTCGCGGCGACGTCTCCCCAGTCGCGGACAAAATTAGTCTCCGCGACTGATGGAGAGTCTCCAAAAAAATCGAACATGTTTGATTTTCCCGCGACTCCCCGGAGATCCGGCTAGTCTCCAGGAGACGTCGCGGCGACGTCGCGGAGACGTCTCCGCGACTAGCGGAGACTGAGTCGCCAACTGGTCGCCAACTAGTCTCCAGCTCGGTGAGATACCACCTTTAGTACATACCATGCATACTCCCATGCGGTCCATGAATCATCCAACATAATAGCCCGGTCACATATCACCGGATTGCGTAAACGGATGCCCGCCGTAGAGCAACATTTTCAATCCGTTCGTCTCCGTTCGTATGCGTTTCTTGGCCGTTCCTTGTCAGGCGATGTACGTTGTTCTATCCGGCGGAATGTTTTGTGCATGAAGCAATGGAGACGACTTCCACCACCGGATAATTTGATTTCGCAAATTGTCTATTCGTCGGGCATCCGTTTACGCTATCCGTTGATATGTGACCGGGCCTTAATCGCATAGTCCCACTGCACCGTTTCTCATTCCGTTTTCTATCCGTTTGACATCCGGAAGGTACTAGCAGGAAACAAAATGATGCGGACCAAGTTCAGAATGGACTAGTAGGTTACTTTTAATTCGGCTTCGTTTCGCGTGAAACGAAACATCATGGAACTTCAAAAGTTGCTAGATATACTGACCGTTTCGCTACATTTCGGTCGGATATGAAAAGGGAAGGTGAAACGGTGCAGTGTGAGACTAGGCCATAACACCGTACGTGCACTGTATGAATGTCATTTTGCTTGCAGGATAAAGGTTGTTATAAATAACAATTTCTTAATTAATTAATTTATAATTAATATTAATGCCAGGTCTCACGTATAACAATCTCACAGTGCGGTGGCGTAATCAGCAAAGGCTGGAGTAGTCGTGCGCTACCCCACCCTTCCCCATCAACCCCCCCCCCCCCTCCATCTAACCCTCCCCTCCCTTTTCCCCTCCACTATCCTTCTCTCTCCACTATCCCTCTCCCTCCACTATCCCTCTCCCTCCACTACCCGTTCCCTCCCCCTGCCACTCTTATTCTCTCCCCTACCCCTCCACCTCCGCCCCAACTCCTCCCATATATACACACTCTACCCGTCCAATCCCCTTCCACCGACCACCCCATACCCCTCCCCTTTACCCCTCCCCCCACCCCCATTCGAATGCCAGTATCTTATGAAGATGGAACTCAATCTTGTAGTCTATGAAATACTCGTACGCATTATTATGTACATCGTTTACGTCCCCTGTTCGTCAGTCTGATTATGCAATTTGCACCAAAAATTAAATACTTCATTATTTAATGAATTATAACGAATTTAAACAGTTAGTTCATCCTTATGTTTTTCCAGTTTGAACAGTTTACTCCTTATAATAACGATGTTTTAATAACCCTACAGGTTGCATATAACTCAGGGTATTGCCAAACACCCCGTACTATAAGAATAATTGCAACAGATGAATGGTTTTCCTTTTTGACAAAAATAAAAACCAGTGTGAATAGTGCAATGAATGAATACATAGATTTTTGCCCGCAAAGGTACTTCTTTCAATTTGATCAACATTTTCATGTTTATGATTTTAAATCCGATAACAGTAAACCGCACTCCCATCAAGTCTGTATGGTCTTGATAGTTGCTGACGGCCATTACTGGTCTGCCTCCCGCTGACCTATAGAGGCTTTATTTAGCATTTTAAGAAAAATGGTGTTTGCGAATTTAAAACCATTATTGATTGCTCAGGTTTCCTTGGTAAAGAAATCCATAATCGTGGCATTCATATATAATATAGACACCGCATTGATCGTGTATGACGCGTCTAAGCATATTGTTTATTAAACTGTCAACAAGATTACATTTTTGTCGATAATTTCTGGTTTATTGTTTTTCGCAATACGAACTTGATGGGCTGTACTAACTTGTTCTCGTATTGTTAGTGTTTACGTTTTAAGAATACTTTAATTTACAAACATTAGTTGCATAAGTGATGTATCCTATTTAGAACCTAGGTCTATACGTTGCAACAGGTATAAGATGCCCCGGCATGTATGTCCTTCACCAAGACAGTCATTTCATTCACATTGCTGCATGGTCCATACCCAAGTCTATAAAAGGGTACCTTGGGCGGGTGTGAAATACCCTACTTGCGCCGATAAGGTTGCTCCCGAAGAGTGGAGAAGGTGCACAAAATCATAATAATAATTGTTCTTTGTATTACAAGATCGTGCAACATATCAGCACTAGAAAAGTGGTTTCATTAACATCTATACCCCCCAAACAAAATTAAATCAGCGAGACGGATCAATTTGATGACGTTATAACAACTGCCAACATTGATGACGTCAAACCAAAAAGGGAAAATATTTATACAGATGTACTCATTTGCATATCAACATCTTCGTAACTTTTTTTTTCTTCGCAGAATCGCATTTTGCCGATCGTTTCTACGTTGTATGCTATATTCAATACTTTCACAGCCTTGTTTTTAGAATATCCGCATCCAGGTCTGGGGCCCATTTTGTTTACAACTTCCTATTGCTACGTGTAGCTAGCCACTTTGTGCGAATTAATAACTAACGACGAAAAATAGCAATGTGAATGTCCCCATTATGAATGCAGTGATTATTATGGCATACATGTAATTTGACGCAAGAGGACGCAATACCGTTTTGAGGGTTGGTGCGATTTGTCAACTATAAATCTAGTTCTCGTTGGCTCATGTCTATGGCGTTCTGCCAATGAAGTTGTGTGATTTGTAACCAAGGATATGTAACATTTCACTGCAATACCTTTGTATGATGACATATGTTACGTTATAGATATGTAGAATTATTAAGAAATCATATGGTATTGTAAATACGTTTAAACACTTTGTTATGATCGATTATCGTTGAGAGTAGGTTATAATATCACGGTATATTCTAATATCTTTAAGTCTGGAATGCACTGCAGTGTACCCCTATTCCTAAATATTCTATACCATTAGCTCTCCCCAAACGCCCTATGAACATTTTATCGACATGTATGCACCCATGCAGCCGCACCACCATCAACGATTACAACGATGATAACTCATTGATACCCAAATACAACGACAGCATCAGCTTAAAAAGAAAATGTCAATAAAGTATACACAACACCAGCAAAAACACCAACGATCACCGGGAACAACAACTAGCCTATATATAACGTTACTAACAACATCAATAACCTTACTTCATTATGTATCAATACAATTACTAACAAACATCATCAGCGACAACAAAAAACAAAACATCAATAATAACAACGATTACGACGACATCGTCAACAATAGCAATAACAGCAGTAGCAACAACAACACACCAGCAACAATAAAGAAAAACACGATAGAAACTACACCAACATAATAACAACTTTTCAGTAGAAGAATGAGAGATGGTATGAAACGAACTAACAGTTGGTTTCTGCCTTGGAGCCCTGGGCGGTCTGCGAACCTAAACGGCTTTACGGTGACCTCTCGATTTGACCTACGAGACGCTACACGGTATTCCCATAAAAAAATCGATGTACGTAGCTTCGTAGTTCGGGTATAATATATAAATCTGTTCCAATCCTTTTTTTGTTGCAGTTGTGCATGATGTATACATAGCTAACTGGCGGTAATTGACCATCCCCGACCTCGACCCCCCCCCCCCCCCCCCCCCACACACACACACACAGTCCCCCTGTGGAATGTTTCATTATCTCCTTCCCGCTCCTCACCCCCTTTCTCTCCCATAGGGATACATTCATACATAGAAGTAAATAATAGTAACAACACCATAATTTGTGCCTTTTGTGGGAAATATGTCGCACTTCCCCTCCACACCAACTATTCTAACATGTACATGTATACTAATTTTGCTCGTCACAAGCGGTCAAGTGGTCAAGCGAGTGTGTACATCCAGGTACGTGTTTAGACAAGTTTTGTGTGTGTGTTTTATTGACACACCCTGTACCAAGGTTTAGGGAGACAGGGCTCGATTTCTTGTAGGTCTTATACCAGGTCTGAGTTGGGATCCTCCAATAACATATACATGATGGAGACATGGACCTTTCTTATACTGGGATCGAGGAATTCTTTGAACTGATCGAACCACAAAACATCGTAACTGTACAGTGTACAGCAGCATCGGACAGGAACTTGCATCTACCTACAATGTATTTGCTTCCGAATCAATTGGAGGGTTTGTTTTGCACCCATTCCTAGTTCCACCTGTTGATCTAAGCGTTGTGACTGTCACTATATCCTCAGCCGTTGTATACAGTAATCAGTGATAGTGCGGTCTTATACTACTAGGGTGAACCAAGGATAACTCGACCTACACATAACTTCATATGTGCTAAGTTGACCAGAAGTGACCTCTGGTCAGTAGCATGGTCAACGTGAGAAACTGGACATTAATTATTCTCGGTCATCGTATTATGTGGCCTAAATGGAGTGAACCAAGGATACATGTACCTGTATATAGTATGCTGACCGATAAGTATTAGTGACTCCTGCTTTATATTGAAGTTGTAACTCAGCTCAGTGGTCAAATTTGGTCTGAGTGAGAAACTAAACATAATTATATAATGGCCTTGTTTGATTACGAATCTGAGGTTGCGGCGTACGACTTCTACGGGCTATACTACCATGACTACGGGCATGATGAAAGTGATACATGTGAGTAATGTCTGTTCAGTGTTGTCTGAGAAGGATGTTGGAAGGGCGATTTGGTGAGATAGGACCAAGAAGCTTGATGTGTATATAGGAGATTGGACACCAACTTGTAACTTGATGTACCCCTGTACCTCGCAGAAACAGGTGTACCCCCCACCCCCCTCCTCGCCTCTCTCCCATGATATGCCCTCCTCGGTACAGTCATCTGTCAAAATAATGCTCCCCAGGGAGTGGAGATAGTGCACACAATGTGTGCGGGCTGGCATTGTAATAGAGTAAAGCGCTTAGAGATGATACAGTATTCTACTAGGCGCTATATAAATCGAAGCTAAGTATTAGTATTATAAATTTTGTAACTGAGATACTTGGCAAGTTCGAAATGGACTGAGTGTGTGTATTCAATACATAATTATAGTTGTCATCATTTTGTACATACTGCATGTTATAGTCATAAGCTCATTATACAAAATATATAACAGTTTGTTAGTTACCCATCTATCCACTTAACTATGCATATGCATTTGACGATCTGAATAATATAATGAAAGTTATACTAATTGATGTAAATATTGAAGATATTATATTTGTTACCCAATATCCAGTTTGTGCCGTACTCGCGCCAAGTTGTCTCACGGTGTTTTAGAATAGCGCCACCACCCGTCCATGAAGATGTATTCCATTTAATTATGTTTTTTGGGGGAAAGCGAAATTAGACGTGATGTTGAATCATAGAAGAGTACTATTATACTATAATTATATAGTATCCCCATTTGCATAGAACCGAACAAATGTTCTAAAATGTGACGTACATAAGTATGTATCAATACACAATTCAATGTCAGTGGTTATTGGTTATCTATCTCAAATAATACACGTATGCCTCATATACAGTATATAAGAGTTTATTTTGTTTAAATGAACGAAAACGTACTGATTATTATTATGGCATGGCGATAGATTCGTTGGAGAATTGTCCTTCGAAGAACAATTACTGATCTCAATTCTGGGAGACTATAATTATAATTTCCCATTAAAAGCGAAAGTGGATGATCATCAATAACAATTATTATTTCATCAATATATTTTGTCCCCCAGAATATAATTGATGTGCATTTCTTTCTCATAATATTTGTCAGGTCATCACTAACTGTGTTGTTATTCTCCATACATTTGTACAAAATTAAAATGTAATGATTGCTACATGTATATTGAAATTTGATATGCAGAACACACAATAGATGATCTATTTTCTTACATCAAATCATTGCAAATGTAATTATACTTTGCCGAGAAGAACATAATAGTGAAGTGAATTTCATGTATTTCATAAGAAATGAAGCAATGAAAGTGTACCACATATTTCCCGCCAGGAAGTCAATATCCATGTTCAATGTCAGACAAGTATACTGTAGTTAGCTATCTATCAATGAAATAATATACGAATGAGTTCATGTATGAAACCGTGCTGATTATTATCATGACAATGATCAATGCAATCGTCCATTCGTATTATTGCTGAAACGATTATACTTACCACAGTAGAACATCTTTATTGGGACCATGCAAATTACCTGTGTTGTATCAGGTATCATGTAATATTAGGTTTTTAATTTAATAATAAATAAAAAGGCTGGGACAGATTACCTTGTTATAAGGTGTTGTTGTATCAGAGCTCTTTATAACAAGGTTCCACCGTACGAATCCATTTACGTTACATTGAGTAATGCACTTCAGGCAACATTTTGTGATATTACCACTACAGTCCTGGATATTATTGTATATCATTACGCAAAAAAACCCAGATTGTTACAACCCTTAGTCTTAGGTAAATGGGTTGTGAATAAACGCAAATTATTGCGTGAGGACAAAAATCACGCACAGTCTGAAAGTAGACTACGATAATTATTATATATTTCTAGATCTCAATGTGCATGTGCACATATTGTTGTTAACCTTGAAAAATGCTCGCATAATGTTGTTTAAGCCGCATCGTCATGGCACGATATATTGATGAAAATGGGAGGAGAGTACATTTCGCCACAGAGCGGCCATTGTGAATAGGGAACACTGACTGAGGGGAATACCCGGGGGGGGGGGGGGGGGGGGGGTGCACTCGTGTATAATGTAAGACGGGTATGTGCCGCTTAAAAGAACCCCTTTTTCACACCCGATCGCAGCTCTAAAGATACCCGATTTTCAAAAATTGCCGCTCCATAGACCCCCGGAATGACTTGGCTAGGTAGTTGAGTAGCGCCAAGTCCATTATTCTTCTTCTAGTTCGGCTCCATAGACCCCCGGAATGACTTGGACTATTATTTGAGTAGCGCCAAGTCCCATTATTCTTCTTCTAGTTCGGCTCCTTGGACCACCATTTGAGCCTTTTTAGCTCATCCGGCCCGAAGGGCCCGATGAGCATTATGCCATGGCGTTGCGTCCGGCGTCCGTCCGTCCGTCCTTCCGTCCGTCCGTCCTTCCGTCCGTCCGTCCGTCCGTCCGTCCACAATTTCAAAATGCTTCTTCTTCGTTATTTTTCAACCGATTTTGATTCTGATTGTTTCATAAGATAGGGCTAGGAGGGGGATTTAAAACTTCTACACAGAATCGTGAAATTCCATCTATATATGCTAATTTATGCAAATTTATTCGAAATCACAAAAAATGCTTCTCCTCCTTCATTTCTTGACCGATTTTGATTTGTTTGCTTTATCTGGTAGAGCTAACTTTGGTACACTAAACTTCTACACAGAATTTTGAATTTGTCTCCATTAATTAATTATGGTAATTTATGCAAATTTATTCCAAAAATCACAAAAAATGCTTCTTCTCCTTCATTTCTCGACCGATTTGATTTGGTTTGCTTTATCTGGTAGAGCTAACTTTGGTACACTAAACTTCTACACAGAATTTTGAAATTTTTCTCCATTAATTAATTATGGTAATTTATGCAAATTTATTCCAAAAATCACAAAAAATGCTTCTTCTCCTTCATTTCTCGACCGATGTTGATTTGGTTTGCTTTATCTGGTAGAGCTAACTTTGGTACACTAAACTTCTACACAGATTTTGAAATTTTTCTCCATTAATTAATTATGGTAATTTATGCAAATTTATTCCAGAAATCACAAAAAATGCTCTTCTCCTTCATTTCTCGACCGATTTTCATTCTGTTTGGTTTATCTAATAGGGCTAGGTTTCATAAGATAGGGCTAAGAGGGGGATTTCAACTTCTATACAGATTCATGAAATTCATTATCAATGGTAATTTATTCAAATTATTCGAAATCACAAAAAATGCTTCTTTTCCTTCATTTCTCGACCGATTTTGATTTGGTTTGCTTTATCTGGTAGAGCTAACTTTGGTACACTAAACTTCTACACAGAATTTTGAAATTTTTCTCCATTCATTAATTATGGTAAATTTTTTATTTTTTTATTTTTTTAATTTTTTAAAATTTAATTTAAATTTATTTTTCTATTTTTATTTTTATTGTTTTTATTTTATTTATTTTTTGTTTGTTTGTTTGTTTTGTTTTGTTTTTGTTTTTATTTTATTTATTTTTATTTTTATTTTTATTTTTTAAATTTATTTTTTTATGTTTTTTATTTTTTCCGCATGTCCCTTCCAGGGCATCAAATTTTTATTTTTTGACCAGTTGAAAAGTGTACCACATGAAATTTGCGATATTTGATGTTGCGAGATGGCGGATGAGCGCTACGTCATTGACGTCTGGTTGAGGGTTTCCGTAGGTCTTTGGTAGCTCCAAGTCTATGTATTTTGTAGTTTTAGTCTGTCTCCTTAGACCCCTTAACTCCTGTTTCAGGGTTTTTGTAGCTCCAAAAATCCTATATTTTGTGCTTGTAGCCAGCTCTTCAGACCCCATTTCAGAGTTCTGTGAGGCACACCCCCGTCAAAAAATAATTCGTAGTTGCCCTCCCCCCCCCCCCCCGGGGGGGAATAGTTAAAAAGGTCGATAAACTCATTTCAAACTAGTGAGAGTGTGAACTGGTAAGGGGGTAAACTAAGGCCCCTGCGCTTTGGGCCGCAAAGGGCCCTAAATTGAGCGTTTTAACAGTGTGAACCATTATCACAATGTGAATATGAACACACTTTGAACGCAGGCAATTTCACACTGTGGTGATAGATCGTGCGTCACGGCGTGTTCACAGTGTGATCGCAGTGTCTTCACAGTGTGAGTAGTGTTCACACTCTTACAATGCTCTACTCTAACGTAGTCTACTCAGCGTGTTCACACTGTGACAACAATGTGTTAGTTCCGGGGGGGGGGGGGGGGGGGTGTTTGACAAAGATCCTAAGTTGGACTTGAAAATTATGGAAAGCATTAGCTTATTTAAAACATTTGTGTACTAGGTTCTTCTAATAGGCATAAAATGTTGATTCAAATCATATATATATATTATTTTCTATTATCAAAGAGAGTTCATGTTCTTGATGTAACATTTATGAAAGTCTAAAATACTTGCATTTTTTGCTTTTGAATATATTTAATTTCAGGCTAAAATGGCTTACCATCCTTTTTAAGTCCAACTTAGAGTTTAAGTTTAACTTAGGATATTTGTGAAACACCCCCCCCCCCCCCTGGTAGGGTTGTACCCAGTGGCGTAGACAGGTACCTTCCACCCTGGGGGGATGATTTGCCGTTCAGCAGACCAAGACAATTTGTTCGCGGCCGAGACCACCTGCCAAAATATTTCGAGACAAGACAATTGCTTGAAAGTCTCTCAGTGGGGGGGTTTAGATGTTAAGATGGTCGTGACCAGGCGGCCGGAAGCAGTTATGGATTGGGGGGGGGGGGGGGGCAAAACCTATGGGGGCTCACGATTTTGTTGTGTGTAGGGGCTCATGCCCAATCACACTCACAGTGCTGCCAACTTTGAGCCAGATGTGAGAGTGCATGAGACATTGAAATGAGCGAAGTGACTGAGCAGGGGGGAGGGGTGTGGAGGGGGCTGTACCCCCTCCCACGGTAGGGAGGTTTTGCATTTTTGGACTTGAAATTGTGCAATCTGGTGCTTACCTAGATAGAAAATTCGGGCTTAACATTGACTGTATCTGGGAAAGCGTGTTATGATTTGATCGACCAGAAATTTTAAATATATTTTCACGAAGAAAACAAATAATTGACACACTAATAATTATGCACCCCAATAGAGGGAGCGAAGTGACTGTGCGGGGGAGGGTGTGGGAGGGGGGTGTCCCCCCCTCCCACGGTAGGGAGATTTTGCATTTTTGGGACTTGAAAATATGCAATCTGGTGCTTACCTAGATAGAAAATTCGGGCTTAACATTGACTGTATCTGGGCAAGCGTGTTATGATTTGATCGACCAGAAATTTTAATATATTTTTCACGAAAAAAACAAATAATTGACACACTAATGAATATGCACCCCAACACAAACACAAATATTGTATTTATATTTAGCGTCATACA